>WNWK01015285.1:0-48355 GCA_009830355.1 Cherax destructor
TTTATTTTTAAATGCTTTTGTAAGTATATTTTAGGGGGTGTAAAAGGACTAGTCTATTTTACATTATTCTATGGGATAAATTCGTTTGGTAATGGCACTTGAACAGCATTCTCGAACGAAAAATATAGTAACTCAGGTACCACTGTATATACAAAGTATTTGTAGGTCCAGCAATGTTTTGGATACGTGGAGTATATAATATTAATAATAATAATAGAATAATAACAGAGAGTAGGATTGCAGATGAGCAAGGAGGCTTTAGAGTGGGTAGGGGATGTGTAGATCAAGTGTTTACAGTGAAGCATATACGTATGTGAACAGTATTTAGATAAAGGTAGAGAAGTTTTCATTGCATTTATGGATTTAGAAAAGGCATATGATAGAGTGGATAGGGAGCAATGTGGCAAATGTTGCAAGTGTATGGAATAGGTAGTAAGTTACTAAAGGCTGTAAGAGTTTTTATGAGGATAGTGAGGCTCAGGTTAGGTGTGTAGGAAGAGGAGATTACTTCCGGTAAAGTAGGTCTTAGACAGGGATGTGTAATGTCACCATGGTTGTTTAATATATTTATAGATGGGGTTGTAAAAGAAGTAAATGCTAGAGTGTTGGGGAGAGGGTGGGATTAAATTATGGGGAATTAAATGCAAAATGGGAGTTGACACAGTTACTTTTGCTGATGATACTGTGCTTACGGAGATTCTAAAGAAAAGTTGCAAAGGTTAGTGGACGAGTTTGGGAGAGTGTGTAAAGGTAGAAAGTTGAAAGTGAACATAGATAAGAGTAAAGTGATGAGGGTATCAAACGATTTAAATAAAGAAAAATTGGATATCACATTGGAGAGAGGGATTATGGAAGAAGTAAATGTTTTCAGATATTTGGGAGTTGACGTGTCAGCGGATGGGTTTATGAAGTATGAGGTTAACCATAAAATTGATGAAGGAAAAAAGGTGAGTGGTGCGTTGAGGTATCTGTGGAGACAAAAACGTTATCCATGGAGGCAAAGAAGGAATGTACTGAAAGTATAGTGGTACCAACACTCTTATATGGGTGTGAAGCATGGGTTGCAAATGCTGCAGCGAGGAGGAGGCTGGAGGCAGTGGAGATGTCCTGTCTAAGGGTAATGTGTGTGGTGTAAATATTATGCAGAAAATTCGAATGTGGAAATTAGGAGAAGGTGTGGAGTTACTAAAAGTATTTGTCAGAGGGCTGAAGAGGGTTGTTGAGGTGGTTTGGTCATTTAGAGAGAATGGATCAAAATAGAATGACTTGGAGAGCGTATAAATCTGTAGGGGAAGGAAGGCGGGGTAGGGTCGTCCTAGAAAAGGTTGGAGGGAGGGGGTAAAGGAGGTTTTGTGGGCGAGGGCTTGGACTTCCAGCAAGCATGTGTGAGCATGTTAGATAGGAATGAATGGAGACGAATGGTTTTTGGGACATGACGATCTGTTGGAGTGTGAGCAGGGTAACATTTTGTAAAGGGATTCAGGGAACCAGTTAATTGATTAAATTGGACTTGAGTCCTGGAAATGGGAAGTACAATGCCTGCACTTTAAAGGAGGGTCTGGGATAGTGTCAGCTGGGAGGGACTATTCTCAGCTGTCGATCTGACGCCTCTGCAAAGACAGTGATTATGTATGAGTGTGGTGAAAGTGTTGAATGATGATGAAAGTATTTTCTTTTTGGGGATTTTCTTTCTTTTTGGGTCACCCTGCCTTGGTGGGAGACGGCCGACTTGTTGAAAAAAAAAATAATAATAATAACAATAAGAATAATAACAATAAGTAGTAGGTTGGTAGACAGCAACCGCCCAGGGAGGTACTACCGTCTTGCCAAGTGAGTGTATTTGTTTTACATGATGGTAGGATTGCTGGTGTCTTTTTTCTGTCTCATAAACATGCAAGATTTCAGGTATGTCTTCCTACTTCTACTTACACTTAGGTCACGCTACACATACATGTACACGTTTATGTATACACACTCATCTGAGTTTTCTTTGATTTTATCTTAATAGTTCTTGTTCTTATTGCTTTTCCTTTCGTATCCATGGGGAAGTGGAATAAGAATCTTTCCTCCGTAAGCCATGCGTGTTGTAAAAGTCAACTAAAATGCCGGGAACAATGGGCTAGTAACCCTTTTTCTTGTATAGATTTACTAAAAAGAAAAAGAAAACCGTTAAAGTGGGATGTTTGAATGTGCGTGGATGTTGTGCGAATGATAAGAAAGAGATGATTGTAGATGTTATGAATGAAAAGAAGCTGGATGTCCTGGCTTTAAGTGAGACAAAGCTGAAGGGGGTAGGAGAGTTTCAGTGGGGAGAAATAAATGGGATTAGGTCAGGGGTTTCAAATAAAGTTAGCGCTAAAGAAGGAGTGGCAATAATGTTGAATAATCAGTTATGGCAGGTAAAGAGGGAATATAAATGTATAAATTCAAGGATTATGTGGAGTAAAATAAAGGTTAGATGTGAAAAGTGGGTTATAGTAAGTGTTTATGCACCTGGAGAAGAGAGAAGTGTAGAGGAGAGAGATTTTGGGAAATGTTGAGTGAGTGTGTGGGGAGTTTTGAACCAAGTGAGAGAGTAATTGTGGTTAGGGATCTTAATGCTAAAGTGGGTAAAAATGTTGTGGAGGGAGTCGTAGGTAAATTTGGGGTGCCAGGGGTAAATGTAAATGGGGAACCATTAATTGAGCTATGTGTAGAAAGAGGTTTGGTAATAAGTAATACATATTTTATGAAAAGAGGATAAATAAATATACAAGGTATGATATAGCACGTAAGGAAAGTAGTTTGTTAGATTATGTATTGGTGGATAAAGGTTGATGGGTAGGCTTCAGGATGTACATGTTTATAGAGGGCAACAAATATATCGGATCATTATTTAGTTGTAGCTACAGTTAGAGTAAAAGGTAGATGGGACAAAAAGAAAATGGCAACAGTAGGTAAGAGAGAGGTAAAAGTGTATAAACTAAGGGAGGAGGAAGTTAGGGTGAGATATAAGCAACTATTGGCAGAAAGGTGGGCTAGTGCAAGTATGAGTAGTGGGGGGGTTGAAGAGAGTTAGGATAGTTTTAAAAATGCGGTATTAGAATGTGGGGCAGAAGTTTGTGGCTATAGGAGGGTGGGTGCAGGAGGAAAGAGGAGTGAGTGGTGGAATGAAGAAGTAAAGGGTGTGATAAAAGAGAAATAGGTAGCTTATGAGAGATTTTTACAAAACAGAAGTGTTAATAGAAGAGCAGAGTATATGGAGACTAAAAGAAAGGTAAAGAGAGTGGTGAGAGAGTGCAACAGAAGAGCAGATGAAAGAATGGGAGAGGCTCTGTCAAGACATTTTGCTGAAAACAAGAAAAAATATTGGAGTGAGATAAACAAGGTAAGAAAGCCTAGGGAACGAATGGATTTGTCAGTTAAAAACAGAGTAGGGGAGTTAGTAGATGGGGAGCTGGAGGTATTGGGTAGATGGCGGGAATATTTTGAGGAACTTTTAAATGTTGATTAAAAAAGGAAGACGGTAATTTCATGTACTGGCCAGGGAGGTACAACATCGTTTAGGAGTGAAGAAGAGCAGGATGTGAGTGTGGGGGAGGTGCGTGAGGCATTACGTAGAATGAAAAGGGGGTAAAGCAGCTGGAACTGACGGGATCATGACAGAAATGTTAAAAGCAGGGGGGAATATAGTGTTGGAGTGGTTGGTATTTTTGTTTAATAAATGTATGAAAGAGGGGAAGGTACCTAGGGATTGGCAGAGAGCATGTATAGTTCCTTTATATAAAGGGAAGGGGGATAAAAGAGAGTGTAAGAATGATAGGGGAATAAGTTTACTGAGTATACCACCAATACCACCAATCCAACAACATTCATCTTTGCAAATATTCAGGGCCTAAAGCCAGCAACAAACAACAAAATACCTTACATCCGTGGACTCCTTACAGAGTCAAATGCTATGTTTGCAGCTTTCACAGAGACCCACATAAGGGATCACTTGGACAATGAAATATGGATCCTGGGCTACAACCTATACAGGTGTGACAGAGTGAACATGCAAAAAGGGGGGGTTGGCCTGTATATCACAGAGTCACTTATATGTTCAGAACTACTAAATGCCTCAAATGATGTAGTTTAAGTATTAGCAATAAAGATCGAGAATCAAAACCTGGTCATCGTGGTTGTATACAAGCCTCCAGATGCAACGTCCCAACAATTCCAGGAACAGCTTCTGAAAATTGACCACTGTCTGGAAAATCTTCCAGCTCCTGCCCCCAACATCTTGCTCCTGGGGGATTTCAACCTAAGGCACCTAAAATGGAGGAGCATTGCAAACAATGTGGTAGAAGAGATAACACCAGGAGGCAGCTCAGATGAAAACTCGCACACACATGAACTTTTAAATCTCTGCACCAAATTCACCTTAAACCAGCAAATAGTAGAGCCTACAAGATTAGATAATTCGCTGGACCTCATCTTCACCAACAATGATGATCTGATATGAAATGTCATCATATCAAAAACAATATAGTACTCAGATCACAACATAATAGAGGTCCAGACATGCATGCGGGGAGCCCAAAATCAACAAAATGTGATCAGCCACGAGGGAGCCTTCTCCAAATTCAACTTCAATAACAAAAACATAAGATGGGACCAAGTAAACCAAGTCCTAAATGATATACAATGGGAAGATAGCCTAAGCATCATGGATCCTAACCTATGTCTAGAACAAATTAACTCTGTGGCACTTGAGGTTGGCTCAAGGCAAATTCCCTTAAGAAAAAGGAGGAAAAGATGCAAACTAGAAAGAGAGAGGCGCTCCCTATACAGGCGAAGGCAAAGAATAACGGAGCGGCTACAAGAGGCCAATATATCTGAAATACGAAGGGAGACACTAGTCAAGAGAAATAGCAAACATCAAATTAAAACTAAAGGAATCTTACAGGAATCAAGAAACGCGGGAAGAACTAAAAGCCATAAACGAAATTGAAAGAAACCCAAAGTATTTCTTTTCTTATGCAAAGTCAAAGTCGAGAACACCAACCAGTATTGGGCCCCTACTTAAACGGGATGGGTCCCACACAGATGACAGCAAGGAAATGAGTGAGTTACTTAAGTCCCAGTATGACTCAGTTTTTAGCGAGCCGCTAACCAGACTGAAAATCGAAGACCTAAATGAATTTTTTATGAGAGTGCCACAGAACTTGACTGACGCATGCCTATCTGACATCACCCTGATGCCAAATGACTTTGAAAAGGCAATAAATGACATGCCCGTGCACTCCGCTCCAGGCCCAGACTCATGGAACTCAGTTTTCATCAAGAACTGCAAGAAGCCCCTATCACGTGCTTTTAACATCCTATGGAGAGGGAGCATGGACACTGGGGTCGTCCCGCAGTTACTAAAAACAACAGACATAGCCCCACTCCACGAAGGGGGCAGTAAAGCAATAGCAAAGAACTACAGACCAATAGCGCTAACGTCCCATATCATAAAAATCTTTAAAAGGGTTCTAAGAAGCAAGATCGCCACTCATCTAGATACTCATAAATTACACAACCCAGGGCAGCACGGGTTTAGAGCAGGTCGCTCCTGTCTGTCCCAACTACTGGACCACTACGACCAGGTTCTAGATGCTCTAGAAGACAAACAGAATGCAGATGTTATATACACAGACTTTGCAAAAGCCTTTGACAAGTGTGACCATGGTGTAATAGCACACAAAATGCGTGATAAAGGAATAACTGGAAAAGTTGGTAGATGGATCTATAATTTTCTAACAAGTAGAACACAAAGAGTAGTAGTCAACAGAGTAAAGTCTGAGGCAGCTACTGTGAAAAGCTCTGTTCCACAAGGCACAGTACTCGCTCCCATCCTGTTCCTCATCCTCATATCGGACATAGACAGGGATATAAGCCACAGTGCCGTGTCTTCCTTTGCAGATGACACCCGAATCTGTATGACAGTATCCACCGTTGAAGACACTGCAAGACTCCAAGCAGACATAAACCAAATCTTTAAATGGGCTGCAGAAAACAATATGAAGTTCAATGATGAGAAATTTCAATTACTCAGATACGGAAAACGTGAGGAAATTAAAATCTCATCGGAGTACAAAACTAATTCCAACCACACAATAGAGCGAAAAACTAATGTCAAAGACCTGGGAGTGATCATGTCAGAGGATCTCACCTTCAAGGACCATAACACCGTAGCAATCGCATCTGCTAGAAAAATGGCAGGATGAATAACGAGAACCTTCAAAACCAGGGATGCAAAGCCCATGTTGACACTTTACAGATCGCTTGTTCTATCTAGGCTGGAATATTGCTGCACACTAACTGCACCTTTCAAGGCTGGTGAAATTGATGACCTTGAAAATGTGCAGAGAACCTTCACGGCACGCATAACTGCGATAAACCACCTCAATTACTGGGAACGCTTGAAGTTTCTAAACCTGTACTCCCTAGAACGCAGGCGGGAGAGATACATTGTTATATACACGTGGAAAATTCTCGAGGGATTAGTACCAAACTTGCACACGAAAATCACTCCCTACGAAAGCAAAAGACTCGGCAGGCGATGTAACATCCCCCCAATGAAAAGCAGGGGTGCCACTAGCACGTTGAGGGACAACACAATAAGTGTCAGGGGCCCAAGATTATTCAACTGCCTCCCAGCATACATAAGGGGGATTACCAACAAACCCCTGGCTGTCTTCAAGCAGGCACTGGACAGGCACTTAAAGTCAGTACCTGACCAGCCAGGCTGTGGCTCGTACGTTGGACTGCGTGCGGCCAGCAGTAACAGCCTGGTTGATCAGGCTCTAGGCCAACATGAGGCCTGGTCACAGACCAGGCCGTGGGGGCGTTGACCCCTGGAATTCTCTCCAGGTAAACTCCAGGTAAAGTGTATGGCAGGGTTATTATTGAAAGAATTAGAGGTAAGACAGAGAGTAGGATTGCAGATGAGCAAGGAGGCTTTAGAGTGGGTAGGGGATGTGTAGATCAAGTGTTTACAGTGAAGCATATACAGTGGACCCCCGAGTTTCGTAAGCTTTTTACGACTTCGAGAATCGTAAAACCGCTCGTGTTTCGTAACATATTAGACCTGTCCGCCTGCTCCGCGCCTGCGCGGGACGCAGGACGCCGCCAGTGAAGCGTTGTTTACCATTGAGAGAACATTACCTAGCGCGCTCTTTCAAACATTCACACTACATTTGGTGTTTTTTTTGGTGATTTAGTGATTGTCACTGTGAAATAAGTCACCATGGGTCCAAAGAAGCTTCCTAGTGGCACCCCTGTGGTAAAGAAAGTGAGGAACACCATCGAACTGAAGAAAGAGATTATAGAAAAATATGAGAGTGGCGTACGTCTGAGTGATCTTGCCAGGATGTACAACAAAACCCCTTCTACTATCGGCTCTATCCTGGCAAAGAGAAATGAGATCAAGGAAGCTAATGTTGCAAAAGGGGTTGATATGTTAACGAAAAATAGATCGAAAACAGTGGATGAGGTTGAGAAGTTGTTGTTGGTGTGGATCCATGAAAAACAGAGAGCGGGTGATAGTGTTTCCATGGCGATAATTTGTGAAAAGGCAAGGAAGTTGCACGCAGATCTTGTCAAGACAATGCCTGCAACCAGTGGTGAGGCAAGTGATTTTAAAGCCAGCAAAGGCTGGTTTGACAGGTTTAAGAAACGTAGTGGCATACACAGTGTTGTGAGGCATGGTGAGGCAGCCATCTCAGACAAACGTGCAGCTGAAAAATTTGTGCAGGAATTCCAGGGGTTCGTAGAGGCTGAACAATTCCTCCCCCAACAAGTGTTTAACTGTGATGAAACAGGCCTGTTTTGGAAGAAAATGCCCAACAGGACCTACATTACTCAGGAGGAAAGGGCACAGCCAGGACACAAGCCTATGAAAGACAGGCTAACTCTCATGTTTTGTTCTAATGCTAGTGGTGATTTTAAAGTGAAGCCTTTACTGGTGTATCACTATGAAAATCCCAGACCCTTCAAGAATCACAGTGTTGACAAGAATAATTTGTGTGTGCATTGGAAGGCTAACACCAAGGCATGGGTCACTACGGAGATTTTCAAGGAATGGGTGACTGGAGTGTTTGGCCCTACTGTGAAGAAATACCTCTTGGAAAAGAAATTGCCACTCAAGTGCCTCCTGATACTGGACAATGCTCCTGTTCACCCTCACAACTTGCAAGAGTGTTTGTCTGACAAGTTTAATTTCATCAGAGTGAAGTTCTTGCCTCCTAACACCACTCCTCTCCTCCAGCCCATGGACCAGCAGGTCATTTCCAACTTCAAGAAACTGTACACCAAAGCACTGTTTGAAAAGTGCTTTGAAGTGACCTCGGACACTGAGTTGACCCTAAGAGAGTTCTGGAAAGATCACTTCAACATTGTGCAATGCATACGCCTTATAGGTAAGGCTTGGGAGGGAGTGACTTCCAGGACTTTGAACTCTGCTTGGAGACCATTGTGGCCAGGTTGTGTCCAACAGAGGGATTTTGAAGGATTTGAGGCTGACCCTGACCTTGACGACCCTGTGCCTGTTGTGGACTCTATTGTGGCAATGGGGAACAACCTGGGGTTGGAGGTGAGTGGTGAGGATGTGGAAGAGTTGGTGGAGGCCCACAGGGTAGAGCTAACAACTGAAGAGCTGCAAGAGCTTCATCTGGAACAGCAACAGACCACAGCTGAGGTTATTGCTTCAAAGGAGGAGGATGAGAGACAGAAGAAGGTGCCCTCTTCAGTGCTTAAGGAGATGTGTACAAAGTGGAATGAGTTGCAGACATTTGTTGAAAGACACCACCCTGAGCAAGCTGAAATGAGCCTTCTGTGCAGCCACTTCAGTGACAGAGCCATGTCGCACTTCAGGAAAGTGTTGAAGGGTCGCCAGAAACAGAGGACTCTGGACAGTTACTTCACCAGGCAGGGGTCTGGTGACTCTCAAGCTCGTCCTAGTGGCATTAAAAGACCCAGAAGGGAAGTAACCCCAGAGAGGGCTTTGACACCTGAAGTCCTTTTGGAGGGGGATTCCCCTTCCAACCACTAACTCCCTGCCCCTTTCAGCAACTCTACCTTCCAGATGCCTGCAACTCTTCAATAAAGGTAAGTAAATGTATATATATATTTTTTGTTTTTAATTTAGTAGGTGAATATTTTTTTGTGGAACGGATTAATTGTATTTACATTATTTCTTATGGGAAATAATGGTTCGAATTTCGAAAACTTCGTGTTAAGTACTAGCTCCTGGAACGGATTAATTACGATACTCGGGGGTCCACTGTACATATGTGAACAGTATTTAGATAAAGGTACAGAAGTTTTCATTGCATTTATGGATTTAGAAAAGGCATATGATAGAGTGGATAGGAGAGCAATGTGGCAAATGTTGCAAGTGTATGGAATAGGTAGTAAGTTACTGAAGGCTGTAAAGAGTTTTTATGAGGATAGTGAGGCTCAGGTTAGGGTGTGTAGGAGAGAGGGAGATTACTTCCCGGTAAAAGTAGGTCTTAGACAGGGATGTGTAATGTCACCATGGTTGTTTAATATATTTATAGATGGGGTTGTAAAAGAAGTAAATGCTAGGGTGTTGGGGAGAGGGGTGGGATTAAATTATGGGGAATTAAATGCAAAATGGGAGTTGACACAGTTACTTTTTGCTGATGATTCTATGCTTATGGGAGATTCTAAAGAAAAGTTGCAAAGGTTAGTAGATGAGTTTGGGAGAGTAAGTAAAGGTAGAAAGTTGAAAGTGAACATAGATAAGAATAAGGTGATGAGGGTATCAAACGATTTAAATAAAGAAAAATTGTATATCACATTGGAGAGAGGGATTATGGAAGAAGAAAATGTTTTCAGATATTTGGGAGCTCACGTGTCAGCGGATGGGTTTATGAAGGATGAGGTTAACCATAGAATTGATGAAGGAAAAAAGGTGAGTGGTGCGTTGAGGTATCTGTGTAGACAAAAAACGTTATCCATGGAGGCAAAGAAGGGAATGTACGAAAGTATAGTGGTACCAACACTCTTATATGGGTGTGAAGCATGGGTTACAAATGCTGCAGCGAGGAGGAGGCTGGAGGCAGTGGAGATGTCCTGTCTAAGGGTAATGTGTGGTGTAAATATTATGCAGAAAATTCGGAATGTGGAAATTAGGAGAAGGTGTGGAGTTACTAAAAGTATTTATCAGAGGGCTGAAGAGGGTTTGTTGAGGTGGTTTGGTCATTTAGAGAGAATGGATCAAAGTAAAATGACTTGGAGAGCATATAAAACTGTATGGGAAGGAAGGCGGGGTAGGGGTCGTCCTAGAAAAGGTTGGAGGGAGGGGGTAAAGGAGGTTTTGTGGGCAAGGGGCTTGGATTTCCAGCAAGCATGTGTGAGCGTGTTAGATAGGAGTGAATGGAGACGAATGGTTTTTGGGACCTGACGATCTGTTGGAGTGTGAGCAGGGTAACATTTTGTGAAGGGATTCAGGGAAACAAGTTAATTGATTTAGTTGGACTTGAGTCCTGGAAATGGGAAGTACAATGCCCGCACTTTAAAGGAGGGGTCTGGGATAGTGACAGCTGGAAGGGACTATTCTCAGCTGTCGTATCTGAGCGCCTCTGCAAAGACAGTGATTATGTATGAGTGTGGTGAAAGTGTTGAATGATGATGAAAGTATTTTTTTTGGGGGGGGGGGATTTTCTTTCTTTTTGGGTCACCCTGCCTCGGTGGGAGACGGCCGACTTGTTGAAAAAAACAAAAAAACAATAAGAATAATAATAATAAGATAATAATAATAATATAGATGCAGGGTGAGGGAGACCTGAGACGAGCGAGAGAGGATTAGTGGTTAATAAGGTAAGTACGTATAGAGATGATTGGAAGTGGTGAGGAATCCATGGAGGTGATTGTGAGTGATGAGGGAGGCATGGTAATTGTAATTACCATAATAAATGAGGCAGAGATATTGTGAATGATGAGACATGGTAGTTGTAAGTAATGAGTGAGGTGTGGAGGTGAGTGTGACTGACAGAGAGGAATGGTGATTGTAAGTAATGAGTGAGGTGTGGAGGTGAGTGTGACTGACAGAGAGGAATGGTGATTGTAAGTAATGAGTGATGCATAGAGGTGATTGTAAGTAATGAGTGATGCATAGAGGTGATTGTGAATAAGAGAGGCATGGTGATTGTGAATGATGAGAGGCATGGTGATTGTCAATGATGAGAGGCATGGTGATTGTCAATGATGAGAGGCATGGTGATTGTCAATGATGAGAGGCATGGTGATTGTCAATGATGAGAGAGGCATGGTGATTGTAAGCAATAGATATATAATTGAAAATAAGGAATGTGTGATGATTGGACATGATCTGGTAAGCACTAACAATTGGATTTAATGAGGGATACGGTTGGAAATGAGAGAAGCATGGAGGTGACTAAAAGTGAGAAGATATTGGACATGATCTGGTAAGCACTAACAATTGGATTTAATGAGGGATACGGTTGGAAATGAGAGAAGCATGGAGGTGACTAAAAGTGAGAAGATAAGCATGGCAAAGATTGTAAAATGTGTGAGAGGATCAGGTGGGACCGTTGAAGAGAGGAAAGAGGATTACAAGTGATAATAAAAACAAGATGTCTTCGCAAAGAATAGTTACATTTTTAGCACCAGTAGTGCCTTTTGTGATAATGATGATAATAATAATAATCATAGTTGTGATAACTGTATATACAGGAGCAAAAAATATGATTGTGGTCCCTTCAAGGGTTCTTGATCCCAGGCCCTTTGCTGGTGAAGGGCTCTCGATTTAAGGAATTGGAGCTACCCACCCCTTGGGATATAATCCATAAGGCTCATGCAGCACCTGGGGAATGGGAATCAGTCATGTTTGCTAAATGAAAGGGAAGGGCACCTCGACTCCTTGGATCAAGAGCCCTTCAGCATAAAAGCTCCCACCCCTTGAAGCATCAGCCTTTTATTGTATTTCACAATTTTAAGCATGAGGGCCATTTTGTAGCTCATTTTTTCACTTTGTAGCTTATTTTTAATTTTGTAGCTCCATGGGGAAGTGGAACAGAATTCTTCCTCTGTAAGCCATGCGTGTCGTAAGAGACGACTAAAATGCCGGGAGCAAGGGGCTAGTAACCCCTTCTCCTGTATATATTACTAAATGTAAAAGGAGAAACTTTCGTTTTTCCTTTTGGGCTACCCTGCCTCGGTGGGAAACGGCCGACGTGTTGAAAGAAAGAATAATAATAATAAGAAGAATAAGAATAATAAGTTCCCTAGAAGCATGATGCTAGACAAGTGTCAGTCCACTGCTGACAGTGATAAGATAAGATAAGTGCTGACATTTGATGAGCATACGCGAGGGTGCAGTGATAAGATAAGGGGTGACATTTGATGAGCATCAGCCCTCTGTTTTCACTGTTACACACAAACATATCTGTCTGTCTGTCAAGCTCTCTGCCTGTCTGTCAAGCTCTCTGTCTGTCTGTCAAGCTCTCTGTCTATCTGCCTGTCAAGCTCTCTATCTATTTGTCTGTCAAGCTCTCTATCTGTTTGTCTGTCAAGCTCTCTGTTTATCTGTCTGTCAAGCTCTCTGTCTGTCTATCTGTCTGTTTAGCATCTAGCTCTCCAGTCTCAGAGAGAGCCACACAGGTATTACACACGACGCAGCAGTCGTCACGTCTGGTTCCTGAGCAAGTGTAAATACATGTTTGCCAGTCATGTTTACACATTATATCTACAAGCAGAGTATAGCACTTTGTCTGGATATTTTGGGTTAACCTAGGTAATTTACACTATGTATAATTGTATTTGTGTACCTGTGAGACAGATAAACAGAGTCAGACAAAGACAGATAGACAGAGACAGACAGACAAAGATAGACAGAGACAGATAGAAAGATACAGACAGACAGACAGAGATAGACATAGATACAGACAGACAGAGATAGACATAGATACAGACAGACAGTCGGAGATAGAGCCAGACAGCAGCGGGCCAGCCAACAGCAGCCAGCCAGCCTGTCGAAATTGTATTACATGTTCCAGAATTGTTTCTCTTTACTTAGGGCATAGGTTATAAGACATTCTGAAAGGGTGTTGCACAAATGTTGCACATGGGTTATTATCAAGGTTTTTGATATTTCCTCGACCACTTATGGCCATATCCACCTCAAAGCCACTAAACTCGGGGTCAACATCACTTTCCCCTTAAAATGGGAGAGCTAATACTACATGAAATCAGTGAATCCCAGGTGTTTGCTCTAGCTGGGGCTCATTTGAACTGGTGCTCCCACAAGGTACTAAGTGGTCCCAGATTTTTTTAATACAGCGCACACCAAGGGCTAAGACCCATTCTATGCTGACCAGGCATCTCAGGCCAATCATGCCAAATTTTGAGGCAGGAAAAATAAAATGTAAATATACATTTGGGGCAGTAGCGGTAAGAACGTATATATGTATACGTTTGGACCGTTTAAGGGTTAAAGATCATATACAGTGGACCCCGAGTTACGAGCATAATTTATTCCAGAAGGCTGCTCAAGTGCCATTACCGAACGAATTTTCTCCCTTAAGGAATAATGTCAAGTAGGTTAGTCCATTTCACACCCCCAAAAATACACTTACTAAAGCACTTACAATATTACACTTACATAGTTGTACGATTTCAGAGGTGCTCGTAACTCGGGGGTTCACTGTACTGAAAACAGCCATAATAATCAAACTTTTTTCTAAAGAGAATTCTCATTAACATATTTGGTGTATAACAACTCCTCTTCATTGGGTCAAGAGCTTTTACCAGCATCAAGGCACTTGAGGGGTCTAGAAACATACAGATGAAACTGATAAAAACAATTTATTAATGGGTTGAGTGGCAGAGCAGACATCTCCCAGCGAAGGGATATAGCACAGCAATATTCTTATTTTTTTTTTTTTTTATTAACACATCAGCCATTTTCCACTGAGGCAGGGTGACCCCCCTCCCTCCAAAAAAAAAGAAACGCTTTCATCATCACTCACTCCATCACTGTCTTGCCAGAGGCATGACTACACTACAGGTCTATTACAGCACAATTATTAATATTATTATTTTCTTTAACCCTTTCGGAGTTTCGGTCGTACTAGTACGGCTTATGCCCCAGGGTTTTGGTCGTACTAGTATGCCTAAATAACAAAAAAGGCACAATACCGTGACTGGAACAATACACACACAACCCGCACATATAAAAGGGAGGAGCTTACGACGACGTTTCGGCCCGACTTGGACCATTTACAAAGTCACACTAACACACAGAGACGGAGGAAGGGGTATTTATAGGCAGGCAGACAGGGGAGGGTACAGGAGAGTGGGGAAATAATGGAGTAAGTAGTGGAAGTGGTAGTAGTAGTAATAGTAGTAGTGGAGACAGTCATATTCTAGGAAGGGAGCACTGCAATGAGGCTAGCGGCCCGCAAGGGTGGGACAAGAACACAGAGGGAGGAAAGGCGAATAAAATGAAGGACAAAATACAAGGCAAAAGAAAAGAAAGAAAGGAAAACCCATAGGAGAAAAAAGGAGAAGGGGGAAGAGATGAAAGGGGAAGGAATCAGGTTAAGTCACGGGTGTTCTGAAGTTTAGAGCATTTAACAATGTAATGAGAGAGGAAAGCATCAACAGAGACAAAGCCAGGGCTAAGATTCATACAGGGAAAGTTGTGTATAAGGGAGGATTCAACCAGGCGGCGACTATGAAAGTTGGACGTAGGGTAGACAGTTTTAGCAGAAGACCAATCAATAGGATGACTGTGATCTCTGACATGACAGAAAAGGGCATTATTAGTGTCGGCAAGCCTAATACTATTTTTGTGCTCCTTGAGTCTGTCAGAAAGAGATCGGCCAGTTTCTCCGAAGTGTGACTTTGTAAATGGTCCAAGTCGGGCCGAAACGTCGTCGTAAGCTCCTCCCTTTTATATGTGCGGGTTGTGTGTGTATAGTATGCCTAAATTCTAGCGCCCTCAAATCAAGTAGAAACAGGATGTTAGGCCTAGATGTGATAGAATGGGTCTGTGCGGTCAGTGTGCGCAGTATAAAATAATTCCTCCACCACACAGTGCCTAATGAGGACAAAAAAACTCTGACCGTGTTTTTGGTTTAAAACAGCGAATTTGCAGTCTATTTTCGTATGGTATTTATGCTTGTATTCTCGTTTTCTTAGTCTCATTTCATAGAATAGATGATATATTACAGAAATAGATATAATTTTGACTGGTTTCACAATGACAAGTACCTTGAAACTGAGCACAAAGTAGCGAAAATGTTCGATTTTGTCTGATGTTCAAGAGTAAACAAATCACACCATGCGTCCAATACACATCAAATGGCGAGTCTAATATTCTTGCACAAGTGCGTTGATATTATTTATACCATTTTTACAATGATGCAGTTGTATACATAACAGTAAATCTTCTATTTTTTGTGAGAATAAAAATTCAAAATGGAAAGCAAAAGTCATGTAAGAGGGGCCTGGAGACGTGACTAATGAACAGAGAAGATGTTATTTCAGTGCCAGGAATGTCTGCCTTGTTTATTCTGGACCCTATTTTGAAATTTGTGTGAAATTGGCCAAATTGCCATTTTCTGACCACTGTTTTGGGTAGTTGAAATTGGTAAATAGGCGGTTTCTTGTACTCAATCGATAGAAGAAATGGAGTTCTAGCGAAATAACTATAATTTTAGTAGACCGAAACATTGGAATTTGCCAAAAATAGGGCTCAAAGTGGGCGAAATCGCCGATGCGTAAATGTCATCGATACCGCTAACTTCGTGAAAGCATAATTCCGTTAGTTTTCAATCAAATTTCATAATTGTTGTGGCGCTATTATTGGAAAAAGATTCTCTCTCATTTCATAAGAATTTTTTTTTTTTTTTTTTTTTTAAATTCTTGGACCCTGAGAACGAGTTTCGGAGAGGGTCCTTGGACCCCCAAAGGGTTAACACACTAGCTATCTTCCACCGAAGCAGGGTGACCCAAAAAGAAGAAACACTTTCACCATCACTCATTCGATCACTGTCTTGCCAGAGGTGTACCAATACATGTACTATAGTTCAGATGTCCCTTCAAGCTGCATTATTACTATTATCACTTTTACATTCATAAAGAAGTGGTAAACCTGTAGGGATCATACAGCACTTAGGAAAGGGGCAGTTATCAGGTCTGATTCATGGAAGGGAAAGGTAGCTCCAACAGATTGGATCAGGAGACCTTCAGCATCATGGCATCACTCTTAAAGGAACAGTACAAATTCTATCAGTAATCCGGCACTAATTTCGGCTAGCATAATTTCAAATTTCATCATTATACTGACTCAAATTTCATCATTATACTGACTCAGAAATTGTGCAGATGGTTGTAAATCCACAGCAGCAAGCCAGTGGAGGAGAAAGCAGTGATGAGAATGAGGAAGATGTAGCAGAAAGAGTCTCTGTTGATAGGTGTATTCTAACCTAACCACTCTGTAATACAGCAAACTCACTAATCCGGCACACTACAGGTTCCAATGATGTCGGATTAGTGATGGCCGACCTGTACTATTATTTGTTAATAGTCCTGAGAGTTATCTTCCCCAAGGCCTAAACTCAGACTAGGCCTCCTAAGTTGGAAAGGAAATATTACAGAATTAAGAACAATTAAGCACACAGGAAAGTAACATGTGTACAGTGGACCCCCGGTTTATGTAATTAATTCATTCCAGAATGCTGTTCAAGTGCTGTTACCAAAGGAATTTGTTCCCATAAGGAATAATGTAAATTAGATTAGTCCTTTTAGACCCCCAAAAATACACTTACAAAAGCACTTACAAAAATACACTTACATAATTGTTCGAGTTTGGAGCAGTACATAAACCAGGGGTCCACTGTATAATGAATGTAAAATGTTTGAAAGATCTACTTGTCATCTTATGTGCAAAGATTAGCAATCTTGACAGAGTGTACAAGAAAAATTACCAGTTTCCTATTTTACACTCATTTGACATGATGGTAATACCTTCCTGGATGGATGGTGCTGCCTACCAACCTATTAGAACCACCAGACATTAAGGCTGACTAATGTCAGCTAGGCCTGTATACCTTGTACATGTACTTGTAGAAATAAAGATACAGTGGTACCTCGGTTAACGATGGTCCCCAAACTCGCCCTTTTATGTAAGTTTATTTTTTTAAATGCTTTTGTAAGTGTATTTTTGGGGTCTAAAAGGACTAGTCTATTTTACATTATTCATTATGCGGATAAATTCGTTTGGTAATGGCACTTGAACAGCATTCTGGAATGAAAAAATATCGTTAACCGAGGTACCACTGTACAGTGGACCCCCGAGTTTCGTAAAAACTTCACTCCTGAAGTCTGCTCAAGTGCCATTACCGAACGAATTTACTCCCTTAAGGAAAAATTTCACGTAGGTTAGTCTATTTCAAACCCCCAAAAATACACTTCCACAAGAACTTACAAAATTATACTTACATAATTGCACGATTTCCGGGGTATTCGTTAACCGAGGGTCCACTGTATTGTTATTATTATTATTATTATTATATACATGTAATTTTAGGGTTAACCCTTAAACGGTCCAAACGTATATATACGTTAGTATTGCTACTGCCCCAAACGTATATTTACGTTTTATTTTTCCTGCTTCCAAATTTGGCACGATTGGCCTGAGATACCTAGTCAGCATAGAATGGGTCTTAACACTCGGTGTGCGCCATATTAAAAAAATCTGGGACCACTTAGTACCTTGTGAGAGCACCAGTTAAATTAAGAGCCAGCTAGAGCAAACGGCATGGCAAACACCATAGATTCACTGATGTCATGTCATATTAACACTCCCCTTTGAAGTGGAAAGTGATGTCGGCAGGCTGGCAGGCCAGCTGGCTGCCTGCCTCCCTGGGGATCTGGCTGGCAAACAGCTGGTTGGCAACCTGGCTGGTCAGCTGGGTACCTGATTGGCTGTCTATCTCTGTCTGTCTGTCTGTATCTATCTGTCTCTGTCTCTATCTCACAGGAACACATACATAAATACAATTATACATAGTGTAAATTACCTATGATAACTAAAAAAATCAAGACAAAGTGTTATACTGTGCTTGTGATCTGCATAATACCAGTTGGTTCATGAGCTACTCTCTGAGACAAGCAAGACAGAAAGGAAACGACACATAGGCAGACAGAAAGACAGACAGAAAGGCAGACACACAGACAGACAGACAGGTTTGCATAACAAATAAAGGGAAGCAGTGTAAGCTCATCAAATGTCATCACTGTAATTACTGGACTGATAAGTAAAGTAAAGTCAATTTTATTTCATTGCAGATTACATGGTATTGGTAGTTACAATGTAAATTGAGTGCAAGGAGAGCCACTGACATGCCATGGCATTAGGGGCAGCTTAATCTAGTAACTTAAAGACTATGTACTTAATATTAGAGCAATTTATTGAGTTTATTCTAGTTAAAAATTGTTTTCAAATTACAATATGATGAAATTTTACTGTTAAAATTATTAAATGATGATATTAGATTGTTACAGGTGCTTAGATTCTCGAATGGTAATATGGAATTGAGATTATCTTAAGGAAAATAACATTGAGCATTTTTGACATTACAGTGGTACCTCGAGTTACGATATTTTTTCGTTTGAGAATGCTGTTCAAGTGCCATTACCAAACGAATTTATCCCCATAAGGAATAATGTAAAATAGACTAGTCCTTTTACACCCCCAAAAATATACTTACAAAAGCATTTAAAAAAATAAACTTACATAAAAGGGCGATTTTGGGGACCATCGTAACTCGAGGTACCACTGTATTTAGTTTTGGGTGAGTAGGGGGTAACATAATAGTAACATATTATTAAAAATTGAGATTATCGTATAGGAAAGTAATACTGAGCATTTTTCAAAGTAGCTTATAGTATGATTATTTAGTTTTGGGTGAGTAGGTGGTTTTGAGTTGAGTCTTAAATTGATTTTCAGACAAGGTTATCTTAATATTTACTGGTAATGAATTCCAGATTCTGGGGCCCTTTATGTGCATAGAATTTTTACATAGGTTGATATGAACACGGGGTATATCAAAGAGGGATCTGTGTCTTGTGTTGTGGTCATGGGTCCTACTAAAGTTGGTGAGGAGAATTTTGAGCGGAGGGTTTATATTAGAGTGTAAAGTTTTATATATGTAGTAGGCACAAGAATAAGTATGAATGTTCTTTACGGAGAGTAGTTTTAGACTTTTGAATATTGGTGGAGTATGCTGTCTAGAGTGGGAATTTGTTATCATTCTGACTGCAGCCTTTTGTTGTGTTATGAGTGGTCTAAGGTGATTTAATGTTGTTGATCCCCATGCACAGAAGAAGAGATAAGACTACAGCTCACCACTCATGAAATGTCACCAGTCATCATTAGTGGAGATCAGATGAGATAAGGCAGCGACACAAATCTTACAATGCTTCAAGGGAACTTTTATTATTATTATTATTATTATTATTATTATTATTATTATTATTATTATTATTATTATGCACTATTATTATTATTATTATTATTATGCACTATCATTATTATTATTATTATTATTTTTTTGCACTATCATTATTATTATTATTTGAGTACAATTTCAGTACCTAATATTAGTGTCAGAACACAGATTGGCTATGAAATCACAAGAACTACTATAAATTGTGATTATGAGAACATAAAAATTATATGAAATAATAAAAAAGTGAAAAAAAAAGGTATATCGGCAACGATTCTGCAAGCGGCACGACTCCTGTTGCTGTCAGGTGAGCATCCAGTGCCAACTTCTCCGCCTCATATCTCGGTAACTACTGACCCAAATTCCTTTTTATTTTATCCTATAACACTTAAAAAAATGTGCTCTTTATTTCTATATATATTTTTTTTTTTTCAAAATAGTATTTGGGGCACTGGGCATGCGAACGTAAATATACGTGTGGACCGTTTAAGGGTTAATAATACAAAAAGTGAAATCTAGTATGGTAAGGTTCTGTGCAGACAGACCAAAGAAAGTCAGTAAGTAAATGCCACCTTTTTGAGATGTGTAATACTAATAAGGCTAATGTACCTTACCCATGCTAGTGTGAAGGTAGAGTGACCTTATCCATGCTAGTGTGAAGGTAGGGTGACCTTACCCATGCTACTGTGAAAGTACCCATGTTAGTGTGAAGGTATGGTGACCTTACCCATGCTAGTGTGAAGGTATAGTGACCTTACCCATGCTAGTGTGAAGGTATAGTGACCTTACCCATGCTAGTGTGAAGGTAGGATATGCAACACTGATGTGTATAGTGACCTTACCCATGCTAGTGTGAAGGTAGGATATGCAACACTGATGTGTATAGTGACCTTACCCATGCTAGTGTGAAGGTAGGATATGCAACACTGATGTGTGCCACCTGCTCCCCGGTGCCTATGTGAGCAATGTCAATCATTTGATCCTCGCTGCCTGATGCCAACAACTGACCATCGTGAGAGAAACTCAGGGTGCGAACTGGCCATTCTAATCTGTGGAGTATTTATCATGACTACAAAAATAAAATTATTCAAAGAGCATCATGTTATACACATTAAAATTACATACACATTGTACACCATATTTTAACAACATTGGTCTTACTTGACAATTAACCCACAAACACGATAAATCCGTACTATTATTATTATTACAGGACATCCAGTAGGCATTTGTGAGCATGTCAGAAAGGAGTGAGTGGAGGCAAATGTTTTTTGGAACTTGATGAGCTGTTGGAGTGTAAGGAAACATTTTGTGAAGGGATTCATGGAAACTGGATAGCTAAACTTGAATCCTGGAGATAGGTAGTACAATAACTGCACTCTAAAGGAGGGATGAAGATTCTGCAGTTCAGAGGATCATCTGATTTTGATGTCAGCCTACTTCTGGCAAGAATGTGATTGAATGAATGATAGTGAATGTGTTTCCTCTTTCTTTGGGTCACCCTAACTCTGTGGGAGATAGCCAGTACCTGGAGGTATACCTGGAGGGGGTTTTTGTAATTAACTGCATAAGAAGTCCTGTGTAATTAACTTCATAAGAAGTCCTAATGTAATTAACTGCATAAGAAGTCCTAATTATGTCTAGTTCTTAAGTAACTTGTAAGCCTTATGATTAGTTTCCCAAAATGCATTGCATATTTAGTGGCTTTCTTTCTTATGACAAAGAAATAAACTATTATTTATTATTATTATCATCATCATCATCATTATTAAAGGGTACAATCTACCAAGAATCATGTAGCAACAAGGGTGTTTGCTCCAAAATTCAGAGCCTCTTTAAGTTAACCAGGTCTCCTAGAATGGACTAATAACAATACATCCAGTAACAAAGTACAGTGGTACCCCGAGTTTCGAACTGCTCCCAACTCGACCAATTATGTAAGTGTATTATTGTAAGTGCTTTTGTAAGTGTATTTTTGGGGGTCTGAAATGGACTAATCTAATTTACATTATTCCTTATGGGAACAAATTCGTTCGGTAATGGCACTTGAACAGCCTTCTGGAACGAAGAAAGTTTGAAACTCGGGGTACCACTGTATGTGGAAACCAAAGATGACAAAAACTGTGAAAAAGAAGCAAATTTTACCAGCTTCCATCACTGTGCTCACTTTGCACACGAGCCTAAAAGAATCCCTGATAGTGTCCCAAGTATACAGAACCATTCTACTCGATGTTTGATTTTATGTTTGTGGGGGATTTACCTACTGATTCATAAGGGTTCACAACACATCATAACACTGTACCTAAGAACAGTATCTAGATTTAACATCAGATGGCTCATAACTGAATAATCAGACATAATATGGTCTAGTTCAGTGATATTTAACAGTTCTGGCACTGCTATTGTTACCACTTGAGCTTGAAAACATAACTATAATTATCCTATCACCCAGTTCATTTTTAACACACCAGCCATTTCCCGATGAGGTAGGGTGGCCAAAGAAAAGAAACACTTTCACCATCACTCACTCCATTACTGTCCTGCCAGGGGGTGCCAATACTACAGTTCAAAACTGTAAATATCACCACCCCCTCCTTCAGAGTGCAGGCACTGTACTTCCCAACTCCAGGACTCAAGTCCAGCTACCTGCTTCCCCTGAATCCCTAGAAAAAAAGCAAAATTCTTCTATGGGGCTAATATTGCAGCAGGTTAAATACCCCTGGTCTAGCTTATACCTGAATAATTAGACACGAACACTGGTTAGATTCTATCTCATACCTGGATAATGTCATACGGCAGTAGAGTTCCTGTGCATCCCAGATAGACACGAGGGCATCAGCAGAGCCTGTGGCAAAGTACTGTCCATTTGGCTCAAACTTGATACAAATACAGTTGCCAGGATGAGCATGAATGCAGTGTACTAGCTCCATCTCCGGATAACTGTGGATTAGAAAAATTAGCAAACACATTATGGGTAGGATAAAATTAGCATACAAGTTTTTATGACACTGCTACTGTTGATCATCTGTTTCCAATTCCATGGGTCATTTTGCACATCCCCATGGCTCAGTCCCAAACAAGGCTTCCTGACTGATGATCATGCATAGATGGACTTAAATAATTGTTACAACAAAATTATAATAAATATGAAAACGTAGTTTGCTGCATGTGATAGTAAACAGGTACAGTGGACCCCCGCCTAACGAGCAAAATTCATTCCAGAAGTCTGCTCAAGTGCCATTACCGAACGAATTTACTCCCTTAAGAAATAATGTCAAGTAGGTTAGTCCATTTCAGACCCCCAAAAATACACTTCCCCAAGCTCTTACAATATTATACTTATATAATTGTACGATTTCCGGGGTGCTCATTAGGCGGGGGTCCACTGTATAATACAACTACAGTGGTACCCCGAGTTTCGGCCATAATTCTTTCCAGAAGGGTGTTTGAGTGCTGTTACCGAACGAATTTGTTCCCATAAGGAATACGTAATATAAATTAGATTAGTCCGTTACAGACACCCAAAATTACACGTACAAAAACACTTACAATAATACACTTACATAATTGTTCGAGTTGGGAGCTGTACGAAATTGGGGTACCACTATATATGCTTGTCTAATCCACATAAGATCAAAATGTGCACTGTTAGTGGCCTGTAGCACAGCTAACCAATACTCCAGTTCACTCCACGTATCTACATCTGTATATCAGTGGAGCAGGAAGGAAACATTTGATGGTGCCAGCATGCCCATCTCATCTACCAGGGAACTTCATGTTGTGATAATTATGCTGCTGTATGCAGAGAACTGAATTTGTTTGTCTTATACCAAATTGTTGTAATAAATTTTTGAAACTAGTAAAGGATTTTGTGGACAACATTATACTGGGATTGTCTTGCACAAGCTGTGTGTTTCATTTTTAAACACACAAGAGTTATGGAGCTAATTATAAACCAATTTGGTGTATCTACAGTATAATAGAACAGTAAGCTACAGATAATATAGGAGGTCTTAACTAACTTGTAGATGTGAATGTATCCTTGACCACTCTGTGCATTGGTGAGGTAAAACAAATCATTGGCATTGTTCCAGGATAACTCATTGACTTCAAATTTAAACTGCTGTTCATGACGGATCTTCTGGCTGCGCACATCGATGAAAGAAACCAGGTCCTCCTTGTTGCCGACTGCAATAGTCTGGCCATCTGGGGACCAAGTGATGTTGATGTTCTCACCTGTAGCATATATAATCATTATTAGATGAAAACTCACATTACTGCCCCCACCAAAAAAACGCAAATATATTTTGGCCTATTACAGCAACTGGTATAGCATCAAAATATACAATATAAATCCAGATCACTTTATACTGTTTATAATGGAGGCAGGTCCAGATTATTATTGCAGACAGAGAGAAAAGATGAATGCACTGAGAATTTAACAAACATGGGCCAACAGGCCTACTGCAGTGCTCCCCTGTTCTTATCCCGTCACGGGAGTTCCTTAAATCCGGCGAGGGGGATCTCAATCCAAGAAACTGGACCTGCGCATCTCTTCTTTTTATCACACTTGACTGTATTCCATTCCCCCAGGAACTATATAACCCCTACAGGTTTAGCATTTCTCTCCTAAATATAATATTCCACTACAGTGGACCCTTGGTTTTCGTACAGCTCCCAACTCGAACAATTATGTAAGTGTATTTTTGTAAGTGCTTTTGTAAGTGTATTTTTGGGGGTCTGAAACAACTAATCTAATTTACATTCATCCTTATGGGAACAAATTCGTTCGGTAACGGCACTCGAACAGCATTCTGGAAAGAATTATCGACGAAAACCGAGGGTCCACTGTACAGTGGACCCCCGGTTAACTACCTGCTCCAAACACTAACAATTATGTAAGTGTATTTTTGTAAGTGCTTCTGTAAGTGTATGTTTGGGGGACCAAAAGGACTAATCTAATTTACATTATTCCTTATGTTAATAAATTCGTTCGGTAACGGCACTTGAACAGCATTCTGTAACGAATTATGGCCGTTAACCGGGGGTCCACTGTATTATGTTTTTATGAACTGGATTAAATTAGTCATATTTTATGAAGAATCAGCCTGTAATCACAATGGATTTATGTGATTTGTCAAGTATTAATTTTAGTTATTTAAAAATCGGATAATTGCATCACTTACCTTTTGTATTGATGGTCGCAGAACATTTATGGGTACGTGTATCCCAAATTCTTACAGTTTTATCTCCGCTGGCTGAGGTGAGCTGTTCAGAGTGTGTCGGATGCCAACACAACTGGTCAACACTATCACCATGACCCTTATATGTGTAGTCCTTTCTCTGTAACCAAAGCACAAGTGTCAGTTTAGGCATTCTACTTTCTTGGGAAACTTTCAGGCATTATCTCCAGCCAACTTAATTATATACATTAAACTAAACATTCTAATAATCTAACATCAAATCATGGAACAGACGGGGCTTGAACTGGTATCAAGCAAGTCTTAAAACAAACAGGACAGTGTGTTAAGATTCACTTGCCATGGGTTCAACCCCCACCTGTTCCGTGATTTATTTGCAATCGTGTTACTATAATCTAACATCGATAATTAAGTTTTTTAGGTACAGGTCCACGTAAGTACAATTATCATACAGAGTAACATATACGTAAAATACCCACCAGGATAACCCCAAAAAAAGTCAAAGTTACTTATTTACATTGGGGTCCTTGGATTTCCTATTGGGTTATACAATAATCTGGAAAAGAACAAAATGTCATAATATCATGGCTGGAACAATTCATCAAAAAACCACACTTAAAAGAGGAACATTATAACAACATTTCAGTCTATCCTGAACCATTATCAAGTCAAAACTAAGGCATCACAAACTTCCTCTCCTAAGTGCACATTTCTGATGAACTGCCAAGCAGTTTTAGGTTCTCGTTTTAGTGTGCCTGAAATGCTCTGAATAACCAGACATTTCAAAACATATGAAATAAATTTCACTTCACTATGTAACAACTGTGTACTTTTTGGAAATAGAAATATATTATTATTTATTGTAATTTCACTAACATCAAAGCTAGTGCACTCCGCTCACACTGAGGTCTGGAGTTCGAATCTCCGGTACAGCTGGAAAACATTAGGGACATGTTTCCATAAGACATCTGTTGTCCATGTTCACCCATCAGTATAAAATGGGTACCTGGGTGTTAGTGGACTGGTGTGGGTCGCATCCTGGGACAAAACTGACCTAATTTGTGGAAAATGCTCAATCATAACAAGTGGCTTTCTGTATAGTAGTATGTCATTGATGTCAACTATGGTCTGTATACCATGTACATGTATTGTAGAAATAAATATATTATTATATTATTCATGTGAAAGTGCTAAACTTGTAGGGGTCCTGCAGTGCCTTGGGAATGTAAGTTAAATAAGGTTTGAACTGAGGAAAGGGAAGGTGGCTCCAGTTTCTAAGAGCAGGAGCATTTCACCTGCATCAAGCTAGGTGAACAGGGGACACCTGTGCCGGGGATCAATCCCAGACCCCTCAGTGTGTGAGCCAAGGATGCAACACTAAGAATATTCATTGATGAAGCACTTCACCTGTGTTGCAGCTTTATCACTAGAACATAGAGATGCATTACACTCCTGGAAACATTAATCTCAGTGAAAGATTAAGTAGAGAAGTATTTTGATGTATTCAGTCTTCCAGCAAGATGTCTAATTTTTATGTTGTCTTTAAGCATCAGAAATTGTTGGCCACAAATGAATTGTAAACCAGCGGCTTTCTTTTGTGCCTACTATTTTTTTATTACATGTCAACTACATAAAAAGAAATAAAAATTTGAATTTGAAGGCTGATGTCTCCAGGAGACATCAATCCAATCTACCCTAATACAGTTGCCTTCTCTGCCCTTCCCACCGCCTCCTGCCAGCCTCCTTCAGTACAACTTCACCTGCCTAGTCAGCTACCACGACTCATCCCAGCAATTCTCACACATCGACATCATATCCTGCAGTCTACCTGCACAACTTGCCCAGAGTGGACGGGCCACTCACCTTTACTATCCCTCCTCCTCCTCCATCCCAACCCTTTCCCATGTTTCCATCCTTACCCATCCTTCTTTCCTCCCCATCTTACCAATGCTCAGGTCAGAAAAGCTTCAAGTCTCCGGGAGTGTAATTCATCTCTGTAGTCTACTGATAAAGCTGCTGGGTACACACAAATGAAGTGGAATGGTTTCCTTTAATTGATTCTTAAGATAGATAAGATTTTGTTCAGATATTTAACCCCACAGGGTTAGCCACCCAGGATAACCCAAGAAAGTTAGTGCGACATCAAGGACTCTCGGTTATTATTTCCATTGGGGTCCTTCAATCTTGTCCCCCAAAATGCCACCCACACCAGATGGCTTACACCCAGGGTACCTACTTACTTGCTAGGTGAACAGGGACAGTAGATGTAAGGAAACACACCTCATGCTGGGGATCGAACCAAGGACACTCTGTGAGGTGAGAGCGCTGCCTACCAGGCCACGGGACACCCATTTATTATTACAATCAAGAGGGAACGCTAAACCCATAGGATTATACAGCGCCTGTGGGGATGATGGAAGATATTCAGGCTCAATTCAGGGAACCGGAGCATAGATCCAATTCCCTAGATCAAGAGCCCCTCATCAGCATCAAGGAACCTCCTTTGAGAGGCCTAGATCAAGAGCCCCTGGAGTATACCTGGAGAGGGTTCTGGGGGTCAACGCCCCCGCGGTCGGTCTGTGACCAGGCCTCATGGTGGATCAGGGCCTGATCAACCAGGCTGTTACTGTTGGCCGCACGCAAACCAACGTACGAATCACAGCCCGGCTGGTCAGGTGCTGACTTTAGGTGCTTGTCCAGTGCCTGCTTGAAGACAGCCTGGGGTCTATTGGTAATCCCCCTTATGTATGCTGGGAGGCAGTTGAACAGTCTTGGGCCCCTGACACTTATTGTGTTGTCTCTTATCGTGCTAGTGGCACCCCTGCTTTTCATTAGGAAGATGTTGCATCATCTGCTGAGTCTTTTGCTTTCATAGGGAGTGATTTTTGTGTGCAAATTTGGTACTAATCCCTCTAGGATTTTCCAAGTGTATATGATCATGTATCTCTCCTGCCTGCATTCTAGGGAGTACAGGTTTAGGAACTTCAAGCGTTCCCAGAAATTGAGGTGTTTTATCGCAGTTATGTGTGCCGTGAAGGTTCTCTGTACCTATTCTAGGTCAACAATTTCACCCGCCTTGAAAAGTGCCATTAGTGTGCAGCAATATTCCAACCTAGATAGAACAAGCGACCTGAAGTGTGTCATCATGGGCTTGGCATCCCTAGTTTTAAAGGTTCTCATTATCCATCCTGTCATTTTTCTAGCAGATGTGATTGATACAATGTTATGGTCTTTGAAGGTGAGAACTTCTGACATGATCATGTACGGTTCGTATTTCTAACGGCTGCACCACGGCTGTTCACGTGATTTCCAACCTCTGCCCATATGATCTTGCATTAGCCAATCATAGGCCTGCCTTTTGAATGCCCCAGTGCAGTGCGGGACCTCCAGCCAGTACCATCCGAGTAGGCATAGCAGGCGGACACAGGCATAGGCTCTCGGCTCCCATATATTCCAACGCCTCATTAAACGCTACCAAAAACCAAGCTCATCGTCTGTTAATATTACCAAATCTATGAAAAGAACCCCACAACACAATCACTCCCAGGTCTTTTACATTAGTTTTTCTCTCTATTGTGTGGTTGGAATTTGTTTTATACTCCGATGTAGTTTTAGTTTCCTCATGTTTTCCATATCAGAGTAATTGAAATTTCTCATCATTGAATTTCACATTATTTTCTGCAGCCCATTTAAAGATCTGGTTGACGTCTGCCTGGAGTCTTGCTGTGTCTTCAATGGAGGACACTGTCTTGCAAATTCGGGTGTCATCTGCAAAAGAAGACACGGCACTGTGGCTAATATCCCTATGTCAGATATGAGGATGAGGAACAAGATGGGAGCGAGTACTGTGCCTTGTGGAATAGAGCTTTTCACCGTAGCCGCCTCAGACTTTACTCTGTTTACTACTACTCTTTGTGTTCTATTTGTTAGGAAATTATAGATCCATCTACCAACTTTTCCTGTTATTCCTTTATTACATATTTTGTGTGCTATTACACCATGATAACACTTGTCAAATGCTTTTGCAAAGTCTGTGTATATTACATGTGCATTTTGTTTGTCTTCTAGAGCATCCAGGACCTTGTCGTAGTGGTCCAGTAGTTGGGACAGACAGGAGCGACCTGCTCTAAACCCATGCTGCCCTGGGTCGTGTAATTGATGGTTATCTAGATGAGTGGCGATCTTGCTTCTTACAACCCTTTCAAAGATTTTTATGATATGGGACGTTAGCGCTATCGGTCTGTAGTTCTTTGCTATTGCTTTACTGCTCCCTTTGTGGAGTGGGGCTATGTCTGTTGTTTTTAGCAGCTGTGTCCATGCTCCCTCTCCATAGGATGTTAAGAGCACTTGCAATTCTTGATTAACACGGAGTTCCAAGAGTCTGGGCCTGGAGCAGAGTGCATGGGCAACTCATTTATCGCCTTTTCGAAGTCATTTGGCGTCAGGATAATGTCTGATAGGTTTGCATCTACCAAATTCTGTGGCACTCTCATAAAAAATTTATTTAGGTCTTCGACTCTCAGTCTGGTTAGCGGCTCGCTAAAAACTAAGTCATACTGGGTCTTGAGTAGCTCACTCATTTCCTTGCTGTCATATGTGTAGGACCCTCACCATCACAAAGGAACCTCCCTTGAGGGGCCTAGATCAAGAGCCACTCACTGGCATCAAGGAACCTCCCTTGAGGGGCCTAAAACAAGAGCCCCTCACCAGCATCAAGGAACCTCCCTTGAGGGGCCTAGATCAAGATCCCTCACCAGCATCAAGGAACCTCCCTTGAGGGGACGGGACACCCTAGTGCTACAAGTTTTACTTATGTCATTATTATACACCATTTATATAATTAGTAATGTAATAAGGTCCTCACCAGTGTCTCGCGGTGACCATCAAAGACAAATATAGTGACACATTTATCATAAGATCCCGAGGCCAGGCGGCGACCATCAGCATTCCAGCCTATGGTGTGAACCTTAGAGTTGTGACCCACGTATTCTTTCTGCTTATTATGAGAGTGGAAGTACGTCCGCATGTCGTCCAGGTAGACCATTTTATCTTCTTCGTCCACTTGGAAGTTAAATCTTAATGTTTTGTTGGGTTTATCAGGGCCACAACTCTTAAATAAATACGTAATAACTCTTCTTTTATCCTACACGAGCAGTATTGTTTGTGTTTGTTGGGTTCATAAGGGTCACTGGCCGGTTACGCAGTATCGAACCCGACTTCCCGATATTATGGGAAGATTTGTTGCCTAAATTATTATTATATGGTAACTGTCTTGAACACTATGTGCTTAATTGTCCACTTATTGAGGAATATAGAGATAGACAGTATAATAACCTATGTGACATGTCAAGATATCTTATTCATGAAATAAGATACCAATTGTACTAAGCAAATTTCATAAATTTGCTTGTAACATATAATTGAAATAATAATAATAATAATAATAATAATAATAGAAATAATAATAATATCTTTATTTACTACAAGTACATGTACAAGGTATACAGGCCTAGCTGACATCAATGACATACTACTATATAGAAAGTCCCTTGTTATGCTGAGCATTTCGGGCAAATTAGGTCCTTGTCCCAGGATGCGACCCACACCAGTCGACTAACTCCCAGGTACCCATTTTACTGATGGGTGAACATAGACAACAGGTGTAAAGAAACACGCCCAGGGTTTCTACCCGAGCTGGGAATCGAACGCAGACCCTCGCCGTGTGAAGCAAGAACTTTAGCGATGTAGATATAAATCCAAATGTACAATTGTTAACCCCTTTGGGGCCTAGTGCCTAGGCGTTTTGTGTATCTATATGCTCTTGCGCTACCCTCCACAGGATGGATATGGGGGCACAATAAACTAGCCACTTCGGTGGCAAAATCTAAATCTAATAATAATAAAAAGAGCTAAACTTACAAGGGTCATACAGTTTTGTTGCTCAAAGCTGGGCCATGAAAGAAAAAGAAACAATAGTTTCTTTGTAAGTAGAAATAGGAACTAGAAGTTTAAAATTAGATCCGGTGGACCCCCTTGCCGACCAAAAGCTTCAGTGGCGGGTCATTATATGACTAAGACCCGAGTCAAGAAACAATTGCACTGTTTCCTGACAAATCGTATTTAACCTAATCCACTTGTATTGCCCGGCAATATAGCCGGGTACATACACTCGCGTCTCCCGTCGAAGCTCACTCCTTCCAACCTGAAGCGTTAAGGGGCACGTCAGTTCCCCTGTTTTCTAATAATGTTATTTTTCCCCTGTAATCTACCTTGTCCATAATTATTAATTGTCCACTTATTGAGGAATACAGAGATATACAGTATAATAACCTATGTGACATGTCAAGATATCTTATTAATGAAAATAAGATACCAGTTATACTAAGCAAATTTCATAAATTTGCTTGTAACAGATAAGTGAACTGTAGATATAAATCCAAATGTACAATTGTTAACCCTTTTGGGGCCTAGTTCCTAGGCCAATTGTGTATCCATATGCTCTTGCGCTACCCTCCACAGGATGGATATTATTATTATTATTATTATAATCAAAAGAAGCGCTAAACCACGGGGATGGATATGAGGTGCACAATAAACTAGCCACTTCGGTGGCAAAATCTAATCTCCATAATTACTATCACTACCTTGTCCATAATTACTATCACTCTACCTTGTCCATAATTACTATCACTCTACCTTGTCCATAATTACTATCACTCTACCTTGTCCATAATTACTATCACTCTACCTTGTCCATAATTACTATCACTCTACCTTGTCCATAATTACTATCACATTTGCTTTGTTTTCGTAAGGTGAAGTCCAGGATCTTTCCTTAATTCATGGTATAACTTAACAAATCTTTGAGGACAATTGTGTTGTAGAGGTCTGAGAGATTTTGATCAGGTCCTGATCCACCACGAGGCCTGGTCACAGACCGGGCCGCGGGGGCGTTCACCCCCGAAACCCTCTCCAGGTATACCCCAGGTATACCCCAGGTATACACCAGGTATACCCCAGGTATACACCAGGTATATCCCAGGTATTCCTTTTATTAAACAACAAAATTATCGTTTTCACAACAATTTATTCAACAATTCTGACAATATTTTGTTCCTATCTGAACGTAACAAGTAATAACAACTTTAACACAGTCATCCATTAATAAGAACAATATAAAATTAAATTATTATGTCAATCCTAAGCGCTAAACCCACTAGGGTCACAGCGCCGTATACAATAAAAAATAGTGAGCATAAATAAATAAATATTGAAATAAATATCTTAACAGCTAACAATTTAGGTACAATTGTAATGTTTATATTTTAGTTATTATTATTATTATTATTATAATTACTACTACTACGTTCATGGGAAGAGCTGAACCCGTAAGGGTCATACGGCGCCTTGGGTGGGGGGGGGGGGACTGCATTCAGGTTTAATTCCAGGAATTGGAGCACAGGTCCAATTCCTTGGATCAAGAGCCCCTCACCAGCATCAAGGAACCTACCTTGAGGGGAGTTACAATTATATAAATTAATTTATATCACAGGAAAGTATGCATATACGTAATACACACACGTACGTTAGCAAACACGTACACCATTATGTATACACATGTATACTAATTAAGGCGTATGTACACATTTTTCGTAATATCCTGTCATGCTGAGGATATAACACATGTACCCATATATTTTTTTCCATTTTCAGCCCAAGTCTAAATTTGCTTTGGGACACAATTTCAAAATTCTTGTTTGAAATTAAAATTATATTGTACTTTTCTTATTCACTTACACGTATTAATATTGAGCTTAAATGACTCAAACTTGTTTTCATGTCCCGTTTATAATTTCAAACATTCATTGTTCCAGTATGTAAATATATTTTAAGGGGCGTGTGTGTTCCCCTGTCTTCTAATATCATGTTCATTTTTCCACTATAATCTACCTTGTCCATAATTACTATTGCATTTGCTTTGTCTGTTTCGTGAGGTGAAGTCCAGGATCTTAATTCATGTATAACTTAACAAATCTTTGATGACAATTGTGTTGCAGAGGTCTGAGCTTTGCTCACACCTCTGCATTTGTCCTCAAAGATTTGTTAAGTTATACCATGAATTAAGATCCTGGACTTCACCTCACGAAACAGACAAAGCAAATGTGACAGTAATTATAGACAAGGGGACAGGGGAAAATAAACATATTAGCAGACAGAGAAACACACTTGACTTTTTAACTATTGACGTCAGTGAAGTTGGCGCTGCTTGTTCACGCTCTGTTTTTGGAACAGCCTAGATGGATAAGATAAGATTTCTTCGGATTTTTAACCCCGGAGGGTTAGCCACCCAGGATAACCCAAGAAAGTCAGTGCGTCATCGAGGACTGTCTGTCTTATTTCCATTGGGGTCCTTAATCTTGTCCCCCAGGATGCGACCCACACCAGTCGACTAACAACCCATGTACATATTTACTGCTAGGTGAACATGACAACAGGTGTAAGGAAACACGTCGAAATGTTTCCACCCGCCGGGAATCGAACCCGGGCCCTCCGTGTGTGAAGCGAGAGCTCAAGCCAATTTTGGGTATGGCCGTTGAGATCTGTCTTCACATAGACCCCTGGCTGTCTTCAAGCAGGCACTGGACAGTCACCTAAAGTCAGTACCTGACCAACCGGGCTGTGGTTCGTACGTTGGATAACGTGCGGCCAGCAGTAACAGCCTGGTTGATCAGGCCCTGATCCACCATGAGGCCTGGTCATAGACCAGGCCGCGGGGGCGTTGACCCCCGGAACTCTCTCCAGGTATACATCTTCCAACGGCCACTGAGCTTACGCTGTCTTGGAACCGTTGGGATCCGTCTTCCGTCTGTGGTGGTTCTCTAGCTCCAGTTCTTGGACCAGTTGAGATCCGCCTTTCGTCTGCAGTTTTCCTAGCTTCAGACATTGGAACCCTCGAAATCTATCTTCCGTTTGTGTTGTTATAGCTTTAACCAGAAGATTAAGTTCCTCAAGATGGCATATCGGTGAAATGTCAACCTAGGTAGGATGGAGGGAAAATCTTGCTAGGGGACAAATTCCCTCGTGGGTCCCCCACCTTGGCAAATTTTCTCCTGCCACTATAAAATAACCATTACAGTACATTCCGAGGAAATGCTAAAAAATTAAAGTCATTCAGCACTAATTTGACCAATGAAGTGGCTGCATCCTGATCATTTTAGCGACGCTCATCAACACAGTGCAAGACATCCTAGTGTTTATTCCTCATCACCTGGTGGTATAGCTGTTGCATTCTGCCCCATCGGCCTAGGCAGCTCTTCCACGATTCTCTTCCTCTGGGAAGAGGCCATGTGGAACAGCGTGGGGAAATCCGTTTGGAAAAAACCATTACCGGGGTAGAAGCCTGTTGCCGACTCGCGGCCTTGGTCAAAGTTTGCTCCGCTTTGGACGCCGCCGGGATGATGATGCTTCGTTGCAGTTCGGATAGATGGGCGAGGATACGACTCTGCTTGCGAGGGTCGGGGTATGGGTGGGTGTATTGGGGAACGAGGTGGCAGGGGGTTTGGAAACTGGGGTCGTGAAGGTGGTTGCTGGTGTTGGGATCGTACAATTGTAGGGTTTAGTAAGGGTCGTGGAGGGCCGGCAGTTTTTGGAGGTGACGGGGGAGGTGGTAGAGGTCGTGGAACTCCAGGGAAAGGTGGTAGGGGCCGTTGAGCTCCAGGGGAAGGTGGTAAGGGTCGTGGAGCTCCAGGGGATGGTGGTGGTGGGGGTCGTGGAGCTCCAGGGGATGGTGGTGGTGGGGGTCGTGGAGCTCCAGGGGAAGGTGGTGGGGGTCGTGGAGCTCCAGGGGAAGGTGTTGGGGATCGTGGAGCTCCAGGGGATGGTGGTGGGGGTGGTGGAGCTCCATAGGAAGGTAGTGAAGGTCGTGCATAGTTCACATCCGGGGTGTCAGATACTGGGAAAGAGTTTGAGAGACGTGACCAGGATCCCGTCTGGTACCTAAACCTGGGTAGCAAGATTTCCCTGGGGTTATAATAGTAGGTGGGATAGCTGGTACGTGCGTGTGGGGAGAACAACCAACTGAAGAGGCCAGAATTCAGGAAAGAGTTGGGAGGCGTACGAATTAAGTACGGATTATTTTCTAGATTCGGATAGCGAGACTGTTGGAATGAATTAGGTCGATCCAAACTGGGTTGCTCTATGAGTGGTATTTCGGGACTATTTCCAAAATAGTCAGGACTAAAATTCTGGATAGGATTTGAAGGGTTTTCTGAATACTGTTCGTCCATGTTATGATTTTCCAGCAGTTGCGAATAACTAGAGTCCTCCTCGTAGTCGTTTTCGAAGTCTTCCTCGAAGGAATTCGAGGCCTCGTCTTCAAAGCGCCCTTCTGGTGGTGAGGGTGGCAGTCTCTCATCACTATCACTTTGGGAGGGTCTGCCATCATTTCCAAACTGATTCTTTCCATTGGGATTTTTGTTTGAGTTAGAATCGTCTTTCAGGTAGATGTTGCCATCTTGACCTATATAGAGGTCGTCTCTCAGAGGGGAGTCCTCTTTAAACTGGTATCCTTTGTATATATCTTGGTTGGTATCCTTCACTAACTCGTATTTAACATTCCCATGATGTATTTCCTTCACTTCAGGGTGTGGTCTACGGGGGTCATGGTTTGGGGGCGGGGAAGGGTACGGGTAGCGAGGTAATTGGGGGAACTGGTTGGATCCCAGCATATTAAACGGGTTGAGGAATTGCAACAGGGTGTCGGCAGTAGTGCCCAGACTGGAGTAGGACGGACGGACAAAGTTGTTTGGTGGGTGAGGTTGGGGCTGTGCGCCCCCTTTAGGGAATTTGAATGCACTGGCGGGAAATGCACTTCGAGGAGGCGGGATATTGTAGCTGCTGGTTTCTACAGGTCTGCGGTCATGGCTGTTGGCGTTGTGTACACCAGGAGCCTCCTGCGAGTTGAAACTCTTGTAGTACCTGTCAAAGGTGTCGTGAAATGTGGCCATGAAAGCTTGGTTGTTCTTGTCGAACCTGGAGAAAGGATTCTGTGCTGTGGATAGATGGTTTGCTGCGGGAAGCTGCGGCCTTGGGTGAGACTGTGGTCTGTATGGCGCCTGAAAGTGCTGCTGCTGTTGTGGAGTCTTGAACTTCACCACCCGCAGTCCCATCAGGTTCGCCAGGGATGGGACGTTTTCCATGGCCACTCCTTGACTAGCCAGCCGACCTGGGTTTATCCAGGCTAGTGCTTCTGGTTCTGGCAGCTCCTCTTCTTTCTTTTCATTACTACCTCCTTTTGCTGCCCCTTCCTCACCAGTAGTTTCTTCCTCCTCCGTTTCCCGTTTCTTACGTAAGGAACATTTGCTTTCCAGGCCATTACATCGAACATCCCTCTTACCCGAATCACTAACACCTGCTAAGACCTGCTGCTGTGACCTGGTCACAGACCGGGCCGCGGGGGCATTGACTCTCGAAACCTTCTCCAGGTATACTCCAGTGCCACGACTTCCCTTCGTTTTCCCAGCTATATTTACCTTCCCCAGCCTCCTGCCGGCTTTCCGCGCTGTATTATCGTCTCCACAGCCTCGGGGTCTATTGCTACCTTGGGGAGGAGTGTGGCGAAGGGAGGGATAAGTGACGCCAAGCAACTTTGGAGAAGCATGGCTCAAGCGTGTAGCACTGCGCCTGAGCACCACAACCTTCCCTTGTGAAGCCTTCACCACCACATCGCTCTCATCACATCCTTCCTTATTATTCTCCCTCGCAGACGCTGTCACCTGGAAAATAATATTATCACCCTTATTATCGCAGACATGGTCATCTTTATCATCGCTATTATTGTTATTATCAGGAAGAGCTGATCAAAACATTACTTGTTAAGCTTCCCCTCCATTTCTTCCCTCCATTCTTCACCGCTAATATCCACTCTCCTACACCAGAATCAAGAGTAAGTATATACAGAATAAAATCAATGCTTTGCCTGGAACGATTTACCAACAAAAATTATAACACACACAAACAAAAACAAAAAATAACTGAAAAATAATGAAATTCTAAACGTTTTCGTGATTTCTCACAATATCAATATGATAATGTGAGAAATCACGAAATCGCCTGGAATTTCACTATTTTTCACGGTGGTTACTTTGCATACTGTGAAAAAGACGTGTACAATTACTTACCAGACAGAAGACAAGGAATACTTCAAGAAGTTTGACCATGATGGAGGTTGAACCGATTTATCTAAACACTTTAGATCTAGTTCAGTGGATTTTGTCTGGGCTCCGACTGGAAGGTCACTGAGGATACACTGTCTTTTCCAGTGCTGCACAATCTTGTTTTATTTCACTGTTATCACTGCTGGTTTTTCCTATTTGTATGCGCTTTACCTCCGTCACTTCGGAAGAGGAAATGTTCAAATGGTTTTCGAGTTGACACTCGAGAGTGGCTATTGATATTTCTCCAGTGTTCTTACACTGGAAGGTTGCTTCCAGTGTTCTTACACTGGAAGGTTGCTTCCAGTGTTCTTACACTGGAAGGTTGCTTCCAGTGTTCTTACACTGGAAGGTTGCTTCCAGTGTTCTTACACTGGAAGGTTGCTTCCAGTGTTCTTACACTGGAAGGTTGCTTCCAGTGTTCTTACACTGGAAGGTTGCTTCCAGTGTTCTTACACTGGAAGGTTGCTTCCAGTGTTCTTACACTGGAAGGTTGCTTCCAGTGTTCTTACACTGGAAGGTTGCTTCCAGTGTTCTTACACTGGAAGGTTGCTTCCAGTGGTCTTACACTGGAAGGTTGCTTCCAGTGGTCTTACACTGGAAGGTTGCTTCCAGTGGTCTCTGGAAGTGTAGGGCCCTTCCTGGTAGGTGATCAGTGAGTCCCGGTGAGGTGAGTCAGTGATGTTCCCGGTGACGGTGAGTCAGTGATGTTCCCGGTGACGGTGAGTCAGTGATGTTCCCGGTGACGGTGAGTCAGTGATGTTCCCGGTGACGGTGAGTCAGTGATGTTCCCGGTGACGGTGAGTCAGTGATGTTCCGGGTGACGGTGAGTCAGTGATGTTCCGGGTGACGGTGAGTCAGTGATGTTCCGGGTGACGGTGAGTCAGTGATGTTCCCGGTGACGGTGAGTCAGTGATGTTCCCGGTGACGGTGAGTCAGTGATGTTCCCGGTGACGGTGAGTCAGTGATGTTCCCGGTGACGGTGAGTCAGTGATGTTCCCGGTGACGGTGAGTCAGTGATGTTCCCGGTGACGGTGAGTCAGTGATGTTCCCGGTGACGGTGAGTCAGTGATGTTCCCGGTGACGGTGAGTCAGTGATGTTCCCGGTGACGGTGAGTCAGTGATGTTCCCGGTGACGGTGAGTCAGTGAATCTTCCCAGGGACCTTGTAAGTTTTAATTACTTACTTGGGATGTAAGTTAAGTTAGTGTTTCAAGTTAGGTGATAACTGCCATGGGAGTGTCCTACGTTCTTCCAACACCGCCGTGATTCTTTAGATATTTTCCCCAACACAGGTACTGTTATACGCCTCTTATGTTGCCACTACTGAAGGTTGTCTTGTAGTTTCTGCATGAATCTGAATTTAGATCTGAGCTTCAATTTCTAAGTAGGCCTACGTTGGTGTAACTATAACGTACTGTATAATCACTGGTACAGGTTAGGCAACATTTGTCAACAACAGAACACATGTTTTCCGATGACCCACCATTCATACAACGTTAAGTTAGCTTTAAATATTATATAATCAATTTTCACAAATTAAAATATAAATACAGTTTTTTCATATAATACCTAATAGATTGAAGTTATTGATAAATTTCTAATTATTTTTACTTTCAATTATGAAAAGACAGTGAATTCTAAAACTCTGAGGCCAGTGCGTTAACCACTCGGCACGCACCCTGTAAAATCACTTACATAAACAAAGTATAAAAAAAAATCATACCTCTACCACAGAATCAATTCCTCATTTTTACAACGACGGCGCATTGCCTCAGGCATTTGTTCAAAACTAAATCTTCACGCTAAATGAACTTGATCAATATGTTCACTAAATAATAGTGAAGACGGCTGAGTAATTCACTTCCCGGTACAGTGACAATTAGCTAGAAGTTACATACTGGTTTCAAGAACGGTACATGAGGTTTCAGTAGGCGATATGTTGGTACGCAAGTCTTCAGCAACTGAACAACGAGATATTACGGTACTAACGGCTTCAGCAGACGGTACAAACGAGGTTCAACACAACGAGATTTCAACCTCCGATATATTGAAGGCTTCAGCAAACTGTATAATTAGGCTTCATTTTCTTGCACTAGAGAAGGTTTCAATGGACGAGGCTTCATTCTCTTGAACTCTAGAAGGCTTCAATAAACAAAAATGAGGCTTCATTCTCGGATCAGAGACCAGAGTAAATTTAATGGTCTGAATATCGGGCTTCCAGGACTCCATGCACTGAGGAACTCGTACTAATTTAGCGCTTCATGAAATGCAGTACATTTTAAAAGGCTTTAACAGACTGTACAATGAGGCTTCATTCTCTAAGTTCACTAAAGCTTCAGCAGACTGTACAATGATTTTTTTTTCTATAAGGTTTGACAGCCTGTACAAGGCTTCATTTCCCAGCACTCAAACGGTTTTGCAGACTGTACAATGAGGCTTCAGTCCCTACAGATGACTTCAATAGCCTCATTTTGTAGATGGATTAGGCTTCATTCTCTACAGAGCCTCAGTAGACTATGCAATATGGCTTCATTTCGAATAGATGAATTCAATATTGTACAATAAAGCTACATTCTGTATACTGCATGGCTTCAGTATTGTACATTGAGGTTTCAGTATCTACAAATAACCTCGGTAACCTATCCACTGCAGCTTTCTACTGTATAGATGGCTTCAGTAGACTACAGTGAGGCTTCAGTAGACTACAATGAGGCTTCAGTTCAATGATGCTACCAGCAGCGTTGCCAATCAGCGTGTGACGAACAAGGGTGTGGCGATGGTATTCCTGCTCACTCTCCCGTTACCACTGAAAATATATATTATTAGGTTAGATTTGTCAGGAAACTTAGGAAGGTTAGGTTAGGTTTGTCAGGAAACATTACAAGTGTTTCCTGACGAGGGTCTTAGTCATATGACACAGCTGAAGCTTTTGGTCATCTGACTGAGGCCTTCCACTGGCTTACCACTCCACCACTTTAAAAATCATGGTTATTAATGCTAGATGATATAGGACTTCTTCTTCTTGATTCGCCGTATATATATACGATTGTTGTTGTATATAGCACAAATGTATGTACGTATAGTATTATTATTATAATCAAATAGAAGCGCTAAACCACAGGGGTTATACAGCTTGTACGTATATTAAAATTATTAATTAGATTAAGAATTTTTCTAAAGTTAACACTTTTACGTTATTTTTTATTGAAAATCACTTTTTTAAATCATTCGCTGGTATATTTAACCATCTAATAATATATAATATATAATAAGTCAAAATAATTGTCAAAATAAAGTTAAAATTCACTATCAAATATTTTTTTTAATGCGTAAATCAAGAAAATTCTTCAAGAATAATGGTTCATCTTCCTTGATGCCGGTGAAGGGCTCTTGATCTTAGTAACTATATAACTCTTCTCCGGATCAAACCTTATTACCCTCATTCACCAGTCTCTGTATGACTCCTGCGAGTTTAGCGCTTCTCTATACACATAATTAGAAATGCTCTACATAACCAGGAACTTTCTATACAGTATGTCATTGTTGTGAGCTATGGTCTGTATAAGTTGTATCAGGTACTGCTAGAAATAAACATTATTATTATTACTACTACTACTACTGGACACCCAGGTGCTGCATGCGTCTTATTCAACAATTTGTCTGTATTATATACATTAGTGCACACCTCGAGTGATTGAGAGTGCACCTCGAGTGATTGAGAGTGCACCTCGAGTGATTGAGAGTGCACCTCGAGTGATTGAGAGTGCACCTCGAATGTCGAACAGCAGCCTAAACCACAAAAGATATGAGTTACCTTTAAAAATAAGTAATCACCATCTGAGCGTGATGGATGACCTTGGACTTATGCCCTACTTTCCCCCAGTGCTCTTTATCATCTCGACAGCCGTCTACTTCCATCTTACCTATCTAGAAAGATGGTTATAAGGAATAGTTATAACTATATAGAACACAGGTGGGAGAGATACATGATTATATACACCTGGAAAATCCTAGAGGGAATGGTACCAAACTTGCACACGAAAATCACTCACTATGAAAGACTCGGCAGGCGATGTAACATCCCCCCAATGAAGAGCAGGGGTGCCACTAGCACGATAAGAGACAACACAATAAGTGTCAGGGGCCCAAGACTGTTCAACTGCCTCCCAGCATACATCAGAGGGATTACCAACAAACCCCTGGCTGTCTTCAAAAAGGCGCTGGACAGGCACCTAAAGTCAGTACCTGACCAGCCAGGCTGTGGTTCGTACGTCGGGTTGCGTGCGGCCAACAATAACAGCCTGGTTGATCAGACCCTGATCCACCATGAGGCCTGGTCACAGACCGAGCCGCGGGGGCGTTGACCCCCGAAACCCTCTCCAGGTATGACCATAATTTTTTAAAGGGGTGGACCGGAAAGCCAGCAGAAGGCCTCGGTCAGATGACCAAAAGCTCCAACGGTGGGTCATCGTCTGAGACCCACGTCAGGAAACACTTGTCCTGTTTCCTGACAAACTTGACCTAACCTAAAGCATTAAAATTCACCTTGAGGTTGTATATATTTCTCAGTGTCAGGAGATATCGTCCTGTTCTGACTACCAAAACACAATGTATGATTCATAATTCGTTAGTAAGCAGTTAATTAGTTTTTTAAATAGGTTAATTATGTTTTATATTGCATAAAACTTAGTAAAAAGTTGGCCTTATGATTTAATTGACATATTATGCACACCATATACCTGTAGGCGATAATCAAAATATTTCAGAGGCAAATAATACACCCAGGAACTGAGCCCTAATATTCTACTGGCAAATTATTATTATTGTAATCAAAACTAAGCGATTAACACACAACGTCGCTGACATTTTTAGGTTATATGTTACCTAGGATGTTATTATGTATGATAATTATACTTATGTGGACCTGTACCTCTGTAAACTTGCTTATGGCAGACTCAAAGGCGTCGCTCCGGTTGAGCTAAAATTACTATCACACGGCAATATCCCACAGTAGCTCTAGGCCTCCTAGAATGTAACCTTTCAAACTGCTGGACCTACTGAAATAAGTCACTTTTTTGGGTTATCCTAGGTTCTCCACACATATGCTGCATAATCTATGTAACTGTCTTTATGTATACCTGAATATACTTAAATTGGAATACCTGACGATATCCTCATCGCTCTACTGAAGTCGACCGGGTGTCGACGTGTGAATGGCTCATTACTTTGTAATTTGTTCATGATTGTAACCATGTATAGACGTGTAGATGATTTATTACCATTGTAACTTGGTCATGATTGTGACCAGATCTACCTGGAGTTCATTACCTTTGTAACTTGTTGAGCTATCAGAACTTTGGAGCCCAGTCCCTGGACCCATTATGTACCTCTGTAATCTTTTGACTACCGCCCACAGGATGGGTATGAGGTGCATAATATATTTAACTAAACTACTGAAGTCTACTGGTTCAGGCTGAAAGATTTATACAGGAATCCCATCCTGTGTGACGGAATACAACCTGGGAAACAGCCATTGTTTGTTCCCACTGTGTAATTATCTTACAGCACAGATGTCCCCAACTTTATTAAAAAATAAATCGGCTAGTGTCTGTGGTGGGTGGACCACTATAACAATCACATTGTGCTTCCGTCATGGCCGCTCTGACAAGCATTCTCACAGGAACGCCCAAAAGCCTTTATAACAGTTAATATTAACTAAGTCAGTGTCGATGTGCGAGGGTAAATAAATTCTATTTCTGAAAAGCATGCTCTCTATAAAAGGGATTTGGGAAAACTAGTCAACGAGGCTTGAGTTTCATAAAGTACAATGCCGATACTTAGAAAAACAAGGATGCTGTGGCTTTGTAACTTGTCATGATTGTGACCATCTGAGTTCATTACCTTTGTAACTTGCTCAGCTATCAAACTTTGAGGTCCAGTCCCTGGACCCATTATGTACCTCTGTAATCTTTTGATTACCGCCCACAGGATGGGTATGAGGTGCATAATAAAGATATTAAACTAAAACTAACTGTGGCTTTAGTGGTTAGGTTAGGTTAGGTTACGTAGGTTAGGTTACGTAGGTTAGGTTAGGTTACGTACGTTAGGTTACATAGGTTACGTACGTTAGGTTAGGTTACGTAGGTTAGGTTAGGTTACGTAGGTTAGGTTAGGTTTCGTAGGTTAGGTTAGGTTACGTAGGTTAGGTTAGTTTACGTACGTTAGGTTACATAGGTTAGGTTAGGTTACGTAGGTTAGGTTAGGTTACGTAGGTTAGGTTAGGTTTCGTAGGTTAGGTTAGGTTACGTAGGTTAGGTTAGGTTACGTACGTTAGGTTACATAGGTTAGGTTAGGTTACGTAGGTTAGGTTAGGTTACGTAGGTTAGGTTAGGTTTCGAGGTTAGGTTGGTACGTAGGTTAGGTTAGGTTACGTACGTTGGTTACATAGGTTAGGTTAGGTTACGTAGGTTAGGTTAGGTTTCGTAGGTTAGGTTAGGTTACGTAGGTTAGGTTAGGTTTCGTAGGTTAGGTTAGGTTACGTAGGTTAGGTTAGGTTACGTACGTTAGGTTACATAGGTTAGGTTAGGTTAGGTTACGTAGGTTAGGTTAGGTTACGTAGGTTAGGTTAGGTTAGGTTTCGTAGGTTAGGTTAGGTTAGGTTTGGTTACGTAGGTTAGGTTAGGTAGGTTAGGTTAGGTTAGGTTACATAGGTTAGGTTAGGTTTCGTAGGTTAGGTTACGTAGGTTAGGTTAGGTTTCGTAGGTTAGGTTAGGTTTCGTAGGTTAGGTTAGGTTACGTAGGTTAGGTTAGGTTACGTAGGTTAGGTTACGTAGGTTAGGTTTCGTAGTTTAGGTTAGGTTTCGTAGGTTAGGTTAGGTTACGTAGGTTAGGTTAGGTTTCGTAGGTTAGGTTACGTAGGTTAGGTTAGGTTACGTAGGTTAGGTTAGGTTTTGTAGGTTAGGTTACGTAGGTTAGGTTACGTAGGTTAGGTTAGGTTACGTAGGTTAGGTTAGGTTTCGTAGGTTAGGTTACGTAGGTTAGGTTAGGTAGAGAGAGTTTACCTGGAGAGAATTCCAGGGGTCAAGGCCCCCGCGGCCCGGTCTGTGACCAGGCCTCATGTTGGACCAGAGCTTGATCAACCAGGCTGTTACTGCTGGCCGCACGCAGTCCATCGTACGAACCACAGCCTGGCTGGTCAGGTACCGACTTTAGGTGCCTGTCCAGTGCCTGCTTGAAGACAGCCAGGGATTTGTTGGTAATCCACCTTATGTATGCTGGTAAGGACAAGTGATTCCTGACGCGGGTCGGGAATCACTCCTCCACTTCAAAAATTAGGGTTATATGGATCTTAGGTATATAGGTTGATTTCAGTGGTGTTAAGAGCATAAGGAGCACTGCAGTAGGCCTACTAGCCCGGATCCAGGGAAAAATGTCAGGAAATCACAGAAAAAAAGACACAGAAAAAGTCACAACTGAATGTAACTTAACTTAACCTAACCTGACTTTTTTCCTAGCCAAAATTGTGACCTTTTTCCTGTAACTTTTCCCAACACTTCTAGCCCATGATGGGTACATTCAACTCTCATCCGTTTGAAAAAATAGACAAATGCAGAGTAATGCGATCCTTATTGACATTTCGCCTGGAACAAAACTGACCTAATTTGTGGGAAATGCTCAGCATAACAAGGGTCTTTCTATATAGTAGTATGTCATTGATGTCAGCTATGGTGTGTATACCTTGTACATGTACTGGTAGTAAATAAAGATATTAAGTCTGAATACCTTCCCCTCCCCCACAGGCACTGTATCATCCTCCCTGGAGTTTACCTGGAGGTTTCGGGGGTCAACGCCCCCGCGGCTCGGTCTGAGACCAGGCCTCGTGGTGGATCAGGGTCTGATCAACCAGGCTGTTACTGCTGGCCGCAAGTAAAATGACGTACGAACCACAGCCTGGTTGGTCAGGTACTGACTTTAGGTGCCTGTCCAGTGCCTCTGAACACCAGGGTCTTGAAAGCCAGGCTAGCAACCAGGGTCTTGAAGACAACAACCAGGGTCTTGAAGACAACCAACCAGGGTCTTGAAGACAACCAACAGGCTAGAGACCAGGGTCTTGAAGACAACCAACCAGGGTCTTGAAGACAACCAAGCCAGGGTCTTGAAGACAACCAACCAGGGTCTTGAGACAACCAACCAGGGTCTTGAGGACAACCAGGGTCGAGACAACCAACCAGGGTCTTGAGGACAACCAACCAGGTCTTGAGGACAACCAACCAGGGTCTTGAAGACAACCAACCAGGGTCTTGAGACAACCAACCAGGGTCTTGAAGACAACCAACCAGGGGTCTTGAAGACAACCAACCAGGGGTCTTGAAGACAACCAACCAGGGGTCTTGAAGACAACCAACCAGGGGTCTTGAAGACAACCAACCAGGGGTCTTGAAGACAACCAACCAGGGGTCTTGAAGACAACCAACCAGGGGTCTTGAAGACAACCAACCAGGGGTCTTGAAGACAACCAACCAGGGGTCTTGAAGACAACCAACCAGGGGTCTTGAAGACAACCAACCAGGGGTCTTGAAGACAACCAACCAGGGTCTTGAAGACAACCAACCAGGGTCTTGAAGACAACCAACCAGGGGTCTTGAAGACAACCAACCAGGGGTCTTGAAGACAACCAACCAGGGGTCTTGAAGACAACCAACCAGGGGTCTTGAAGACAACCAACCAGGGGTCTTGAAGACAACCAACCAGGGCTCTATTGGTAATCCCCCTTATGTATACTGGGAGGCAGTTGAACAGTCTTGGGCCCCTGACACTTGTGTCTCAGTGTACAAGTGGCGCCCCTGCTTATAATAATGTGGTGTTGAAGAGGCTTGGTCCCTCTACACTATGTTAACTCTTAATGAAGTAATAACGACCCTGCTTCTAAGTGAGGGTATTTAGCACCGTCTAACAATCCTCTTCTTTCATATAATAATTTATAAATGGATTTCGGAAATAATCATCCTAGAATTTTTCCAGGTGTAAAATATACATGTTTGTCGCCTGTGTTGTGCTAAGGGGGGAATGGTAAACCCGTATGGGTGGCATGGCGCCTGGGAGACATTCAGGCTCAGTTCCTTGAATCAAGAACCCTCAAGACACTTCCCCCTGATGGGTTTAGCGTATATATATTCATTCTAGTCCTATAATTTCTACCTTTTTTCCAACAAAAATAAATATCTAAAAAAATCAGAATAAATCATAAAGTTACTTACAGTCTTCAGTAGTCACTAAAAGACCTAAAAATATGGAAAAAAAATACGACGAAAATAAAGGGAGCAGAGAAGAGCAGCGTCCTCCCCCGGTGACGTCCAGCGAGCAACTGACTACATCACCTCAACATACTGCCTTATCACGTCTTTTAATTATGGGTTATGGCTTAATTTGTTTTAACCTGTATGGCTTATACAGCGCCAGAGAGAATTGGTGGCAAGTGGGTTAAATTCAGGTGGAGGATAGATCCAATTCCCTGGACGAGGAGCCGTGCACAGGCATCAAGAATCCTCTTCAGAGGTGTCCAGGGGGAGTAGGCTCCACCTCCTTGGTCATTGTTTATTACCTGCTGTTGTGACGTTACTGTTTGTAATTACTGTTGTTATCTCAGTCGCTTTACTCAAGCTTACTAGGTCAATATTGCTTGCTGGAGAGTTGTTAAGGTGCTAGAAGTGGTGGTGATAGTGGTGGTGTGATAGTGGTGGTGGTGTGATGGTGGTGGTGTGATGGTGGTGTGATGGTGGTGGTGTGATGGTGGTGGTGGTGTGATGGTGGTGGTGTGATGGTGGTGGTGTGATGGTGGTGGTGGTGTGATGGTGGTGGTGTGATGGTGGTGGTGTGATGGTGGTGGTGTGATGGTGGTGGTGGTGTGATGGTGGTGGTAGTGGTGTGATAGTGGTGGTAGTGGTGTGATAGTGGTGGTAGTGGTGTGATAGTGGTGGTAGTGGTGTGATAGTGGTGGTAGTGGTGTGATGGTGGTGGTAGTGGTGATAGTGGTGGTAGTGGTGTGATGGTGGTGGTAGTGGTGTGATAATGGTGGTGGTGTGATGGTGGTGGTAGTGGTGTGATAGTGGTGGTAGTGGTGTAATGGTGGTGATAGTGGTGTGATGGTGGTGGTGTGATAGTGGTGGTGGTGGTGTGATAGTGGTGGTGGTGGTGTGATGGTGGTGGTGGTGTGATGGTGGTGGTGAGATAGTGGTGGTGGTGGTGTGATGGTGGTGGTGTGATGGTCGTGGTGTGATGGTGGTGGTGGTGGTGGTGGTGGTGAGTGGTGGTGGTGTGATGGTGGTGGTAGTGGTGTGATGGTGGTGGTGGTGTGATGGTGGTGGTAGTGGTGTGAAGGTGGTGGTGTGACAGTGGAGGTGTAATAGTGTTGGTGGTGTGATAGTGGTGGTGTGATAGTGGTGGTGGTGGTGATAGTGGTGGTAGTGGTGATAGTGGTGGTAGTGGTGTGATAGTGGTGGTGGTGGTGATAGTGGTGGTAGTGGTGAGATAGTGGTGGTGGTGGTGTGATGGTGGTGGTGTGATGGTGGTGGTGTGATGGTGGTGGTGTGATAGTGGTGGTGTGATGGTGGTGGTGGTGGTGAGAGTGGTGGTGGTGGTGTGATAGTGGTGGTGGTGGTGTGATGGTGGTGGTGGTGTGACGGTGGTGGTAGTGGTGTGATGGTGGTGGTAGTGGTGTGAAGGTGGTGGTGGTGTGATAGTGGAGGTGTAATAGTGGTGGTGGTGTGATAGTGGTGGTGTGATAGTGGTGGTGTGATAGTGGTGGTGGTGGTGATAGTGGTGGTAGTGGTGTGATAGTGGTGGTAGTGGTGTGATAGTGGTGGTGGTGGTGATAGTGGTGGTAGTGGTGTGATAATGGTGGTGATAGTGGTGTGATGGTGGTGGTGGTGATAAGGTGGTGATAGTGGTGGTGTGATGGTGGTGGTGAGTGGTGTGATGGTGGTGGTAGTGGTGTGATGGTGTGGTGTGTGATAGTGGTGTTGGTGGTGTGATAGTGGTGGTAGTGGTGTGATGGTGGTGGTGGTGTGATAGTGGTGGTAGTGGTGTGATAGTGGTGGTAGTGGTGTGATGGTGGTGGTGGTGGTGTGCTGGTGTGGTGGTGGTGTGATGGTGGTGGTAGTGGTGTGATGGTGGTGGTGGTGTGATAGTGGTGGTGGTGGTGTGATGGTGGTGTGATAGTAGTGGTTTGGTGTGATGGTGGTGGTAGTGGTGTGATAGTGGTGGTAGTGGTGTGATGGTGGTGGTGGTGGTGTGATAGTGGTGGTAGTGGTGTGATGGTGGTGGTGGTGTGATAGTGGTGGTAGTGGTGTGATGGTGGTGGTAGTGGTGTGATGGTGGTGGTAGTGGTGTGATGGTGGTGGTGTGGTTGGTTCCATTTTTTTCCTAGGCACATGTCG
>WNWK01015286.1:0-48352 GCA_009830355.1 Cherax destructor
CACTTGTGATTGACCCAGATGTCACCCCGGTGTCACACCTAGGTGTCATACTCAAGTGTCACATCCTTGTGTAACTGACTCGGGTGTCACACCGATGTGTCTCACCCAAATGTCACATCCTTGTGACACCCAGATGTCATACCCAAGTGTCTCACCCACGTGTCACTCCCAAGTGTCTGAGACACGTGTCACTCCCGTGTCTCAACCAGGTGTCATATCCAGGTGTCACACCCAGGTGTCACACCCGGGTGTTCCACACAGGTATCTTACCCACGAGTTACATCCAGGTATGACACGCAAGTGTCTCACCCACCTGTCACTCCCAGGTGTCTCACCCAGGTGTCACATCCAAGTGTAACTACCAGGTGTTACAATCAGGTGTCACAACAAGGCATCAAAATTAGATGTTACACTCCTGTCATACCCAAGAGTCAAAAAGAAGTGTCACACCCAGGTATCAAACCCAGGTGTCACATCCATGTGTCGCACCTAGGTGTCACACCCATGTGTCGCACTCATTTGTCGAACCCAAGATTACAAGAAGTCATATGAGTCCGGGATGTGGGACCAGTCATCTGAGTACTGGTTGTGGGACCAGTCATCTGAGTACTGGTTGTGGGACCAGTTATTTGAGTACTGGTTGTGGGACCAGTCATCTGAGTACTGGTTGTGGGACCAGTCATCTGGGTACTGGTTGTGGGACCAGTTATTTGAGTACTGGTTGTGGGACCAGTCATCTGAATACTGGTTGTGGGACCAGTCATCTGGGTACTGACTCACGAAATCGTAATGGCACGATTGCAAACAAACCATACCACGGGTGGGGATCGAACCTGCGGTCAGAGAGTCTGGAGTTTTGAGACTCTCTGACCGCGAGCTCGAACCCCACCCGTGGTATGGTTTATCTGGGTACTGGTTGTGGGACCAGTTATTTGAGTACTGGTTGTGGGGCCAGTCATCTGAGTACTGGTTGTGGGACCAGTCATCTGGGTGCTGGTTGTGGGACCAGTCATCTGAGTACTGATTTTGGTACCAGTCATCTGGGTACTAGAAAGAGAGAGGCGCTCCCTATACAGGCGAAGGCAAAGAATAACAGAGCGGCTACAAGAGGCCAATATATCTGAAATACGTAGGGAGGCACTGGTCAGAGAAATAGCAAACATCGAATTAAAACTAAAGGAATCTTACAGGAATCAAGAAACGCGGGAAGAACTAAAAGCCATAAATGAAATTGAAAGAAACCCAAAGTATTTCTTTTCTTATGCCAAAACAAAGTCGAGAATAACATCCAGTATTGGGCCCCTACTAAAACGAGATGGGTCCTACACAGATGACAGCAAGGAAATGAGTGAGTTACTAAAGTCCCAGTATGACTCAGTTTTTATCGAGCCGCTAACCAGACTGAAAGTTGAAGACCTAAATGAATTTTTTATGAGAGTGCCAGAGAACCTGGTAGACGCAAGCCTATCTGACATTACCCTGACGCCACATGACTTCAAAAAGGCGATAAATGACATGCCCATGCACTCCGCTCCAGGCCCCGACTCGTGGAACTCAGTGTTCATCAAGAACTGCAAGAAGCCCCTATCACGTCCTTTTAACATCCTATGGAGAGGGAGCATGGACACTGGGGTCGTCCGGCAGTTACTAAAAACAACAGACATAGCCCCACTCCACAAAGGCGGCAGTAAAGCAATAGCATTTTCACACAATGGCCGACGGTTACAGGAGGAGGGTGAACACGGTCTGTGTTGACTTGGTCCAGGGAGCCATATATCCGTCTAATGTGTAGATTCTACTGCCTGCAATACTTCGAGACACTTTTGGAATATCGCATGCAGATCTTTATGGCATTTCATTAAACGGGGCGAGAAGGATCTTCATCAAATTTGCTTGCACGACAGCATATCAACGAGTCGTCGATACATATCAGGAGAAAAAGTTGGTTGTACAACACGGCCTTGAGGTATGTTTAAAGGACGTTTCTGCCACTTATAAGTGGATTCAAGTGCATAATGTGCCCTTTGAAGCCAGACAAGAAGATATTAAAGAGGTATTTCAGAGTTATGGCATAGTACATGCTGTAAACATAGGACGCTGGGTGCAGGGGCTATATGCAAAAATCTTGGAGGGAACATATTCCATCAAAATTTCCTTGAGGAAACCAATTCCATCTTACGTACTTATGGAGCATTTCCGCACACAGGTGTACGTCACATACCCAGGGCAGGTGAGGACGTGTAGACTGTGTGGACAGCCGGGACACTTGGCGGCAGAGTGTAGCCAATGGAGAGATGATAGGTGTCGAGGTGGAGCAGAGCAGCAACAGAGGTATGAAGAAAGAAATGCAACGAAGGATGGTATGGAAGGAGGCATGGAGTGTGCGGTGATGCAGGGAGCAGAGAAGACACCATGGTGCATTGAGGTGGACAGAGTGGAGATGGAGGAACAAAGGATGCGTGGGAAGAGCATGGAGGTGGAGGCGTCAGCAGGGGGAAGGAACGTGACAGACACGGATGAGGAAGGTATAACTGGTCAGGAGGCAGAGATTTTGAGGGATCTCCATGAGATTCTTGAAGGAGAAGTGCTGACAATGGAGGGGTCATCCAGTGAGGTGTGTGGTATTGGGGTTCTGGAGCAGAACCAGGAACAGGTGGGTGGTGGTGGTGGTGTGACAGAAGGTGAAGGGTGTGGTACAGCTGTGTTGGATGTCATACAGGTGGAGGTGCATAATGAGCAGGTAATTGAGGTTCTGAGAGACAAGGGAGAATCTAGGAAGAGAACTGGTGAGGAGGCTGGTAATGATGTCCTCACACCAGCACAGAGACCAGGAAAGAAAGATTGGTCTGAAGTTGTAGTAGGACAACAGACAAGAGCTAGAGGTAGTGGGGGTGATAAGGGAAAGGCAGGATGGGAGGGACAGGAAGGGTGGGAGAGGGGGGTCCACAGGTTCAACATTGGAGAAAAACAACCGAAACCAAAAAAAGAAACCTCAACCGCTACCTTCCGGTGTTTAAGTATGAACGGAATGGCCTTAAGAATGAGGCCAAACGAAAGTGGGTGGAAGTGACTTTGATTAGGTACAGGTGGATGTAGTGTTTTTCAAGAGCACAATTATAGGTGAGGGAGGAATTTAAAAGTTGAAAGGATATCAGTGTTCTGTGGAGGATCTGAGTTGTTCAAGGGGATGGGTGGTAGTGGGTATCAGGAAAGCGTCCTTTTGTTTTGCAGTCATGGAAGAGGGGGCGGGAGAGTAGTGAGTAGTCAGTGGGGAGGTTCAGGTTAGTTTTATTGGGGATATGCCAGATTGGATCGGGTTTATGTTTTACATGCGGTAGGGTTGAGAAAGTGGAATGCTTGACGTGGGTTTTTTCAGATCACAAGGGTGTGTTGATGCAAGGGGTTGGGAGGGGCTGTGAGGTTTCTGAGTTATTGGAAACTTAACGTAGCAATGCTTAATAGGGTAGAGGGTATGGGGATTTTGAGGGATGGTGGGAGGGTCTGTGGAAGGGGGAGGGGCATAGTTCATGCGGCGAGGTGGTGGAATGAGTGGGAAGAAGGAGAAAGGAGTTCTTTGAGAGGGTGGGGAGGGAGGATGCAAGATATAGGTATGGTTACCAGAGGTATTTAGAGGGTTTATTGAGGGATAGTTATGGTGGAAAGGTAGGGAAAGCAGGCAGAGGGGTGGGAGGGTAAGGAGGCTCTGAGAGATATTCAGAATGAGAGGTTTCACGCTTTACGGGTACCAAGTGGGATGAAGGATGTTTTATGGGGGATAAGGCGTCACGGGGGTGTTGAGGCAGTTTCAGAAGCACAGACAGGGTATGTTGCTGACGTGTAGAGGTGGATGAGGAGATGGGGGTATGAGGTGGAAGAGTGTTGCAAACGACAGAGGGATGACTGGTTAATGCGGAGTTGTGGTTTGAAAGGAAGTCGCGGAAGAAGATAGGATGTGGGGGCCTGTGCCCAATTATTAGGGGAATTATAGACGGTTGAATGAGATGATAGGAAGGCAATAGAGGAGGACATAACGGAAGAAGTTTGGGAGGCAGTTAAAGAATTAGGTGGAAAATCGCCAGGCATTGATGGATTACCTGGGAAGTATACATGCAATATGGCAGGTGCTGAGAGGGTGCTAGTCAGGGTCTTCAATGATATGAGGGAGCAGGAGTCCTGGAGGAGTCAGTACAGACAGGAGTTGTAGTGTTAGTGCCTAAATGTAAAACACCAAAGGGGTTTAAGGACTATAGGACCATTGCGCTCATGTGCACTGACTAAGATATTCGCAAAGATTTTGGCTAATAGAATCAAGAGGTTTGGGGAATATATTGCACGAGGGACAATTTGGGATACCGGGAGAACTTTTAGGTACGGTCATAGTAGGATAAGAGTTTATTGAAGTAAATCGGGGGGAGGGGTGTTAGGGCTGGATTGGCAAATGGCTTACACAGTGTGAATAAAGGGTGCTGTTGGACATCTTAGGAAGGCTAGGTTTGGAGAAGAAATTGTAGGATGGGTAAGAACTTTAAAATGAAGGGCATTGATGAGGGCAATAAATGGGATGGTTGGGTGGGCGGTGAACAGGGGGAAGGGGACTAAGACAGGATGTCCTCTCTCAGATTCTCTTTGCTTGTTTCCAAAATCTTTATAGGTTAGTCGAGGAGGGTTTAAGGGCAGAAGGAGATAGGGTGGATAGAGCAGGGATAGTAGGTTATGTGGACGACACTACGTTGTTGATAAAGACAGAGGAGAGCTTCAGTGAGTTAGAGGTTGGGTGGAGCTTTTTGGTCAGGCAACAGGAATGAGGGTTAATAGAAGCAAGTCACACCTATTAGAGGTAGGTAGTTGGAATGGGGGAACGTTGGTTTTAAGGGAGGGATGGCAATGTGTAGAAGCTTTAAAATCTGTGGGATAGTGTTTTGTAGTGATGGCAGGGGTTAAGAGAAGAGTTCTGGGAAGTGGTGGATTCGGCTTGCAGCAATGAGGGCTGAGAGTTGGGGACGTTACGCTGATGCAATGGGGGGTGGTTTAATGTTTTAATTTACAGAAAATTGTGGTTTAGGGCAGCGGTTTTCCATTATTAGAGGCAGATTTAGGAGGCTACAAAGGAGTGCTTAGTTTTATTTGGGGGAATGGTAGACATTGTTGAGTAGGGAGGTTGTGGAGACGAGTGTTAAAAATGGAGGACTGGGTTTGATTCCGTTAAGGAGTAGGTTGAAAAGCGTGTTTGTAAAGCAAGAGTTTATGATGAAGGGGAGCTGAGGGTAAAAGTGTGGGCTTGGTAATGGGTGAGGTTAGGAAGTGGTGGGGGGAGGAGCTAAGTGTGAGGCAGCATTACGGGTCTCTTAGTGTTGAGGGACCCGGGAGTGTTAGAGTAAGCAGATTGGGTAGCGCAAGTGAGGGAGCAGGTAGTACAGGGAGTGGAGGTGTATCCGTTGTATAATTGGAAAAGTATTTGGGGTTGGTTAAAAAAGGTGAAGGTGAGGCCTAGGGTGAGAGAAACAGGTTACAGATTCTTACATGGTGTGGGGAATGGAAACGAGCGTTATGTGGTTTATTTTGTGAGGGGAGGGCGCGTGAGGGCTTGGCTTTGGGGGGGGTTGGGATTGATTGGGGGAGGTTTTCAGGTTTAAAAGCGCTTTGTATGGACTTTGGAGTGTGTGAGGAAGAGGTGCATAGGGCTTTGGTTTATATAATGTTAGAGTTTGTGTATTTGTCTTGGGGTATGAGGGGGTTCAGATAATGAGGTTTTAATTCATGCTTTGGCCGCGGGGATTTATAGGACAAAATGTAGGAATAGAGAGGTTTATGGTAGGGCTTGGGTTTCTAAGTTTCCGGAAGCGTATAGGGGTTTGACATTGCAACAGTTGTTAGGAGTGGAGAGGGGAGGTGTTTAGGGCTAGTTTTCGAGTTTAAGGGGATTTGGTGTGGTTTTGGGGGGGAGGTTTTTTTTGGCGTGTGCTGTGTTTGTTTTGAAGGGTGGGGTGGGGTTGCAGTGCGTGTGTGGGGTAGTGGGGGTGAGGGTTTAGTTTCAGGTTGATTGAGGTGTGAGTGAGGTTTGTTGGGGGGTAGGGTAAGGGGTTCGTGTACGGGTGGGGTTGGTTTAGTTTCGGTTGTTTAGTGCAGTTCTCTCATTTGGATGTTTTAAAGTCTGTCTGTTTAAAAGAAAAAAAAAACATTAGGAAAATTATGATACACGTAAGGTTTGTTCATATGTAAGCATTGGGGTTTTGCACATGTGGTGGTCCACTTATTGAGTGGGGCTTCTTCCTTTGAAAAAAAAAAAAAAAAGGGTGACATCACAAAGTTGGTGTGTTATATGATTGGCGACATTGGGGTAAGATTTATTAGGTTGTTAATATGTGTTATACCAGAAGTACATGCAGATTGTAGTGCTTGGAAGACATGTTGGTAGTTTTGTACTTTGTGTATGAGAGTACATCTGTACAGTGCCCGGACAAAAGGACGGCATGTCGTTATGCGTAATAATGTGATTAGTGAACCAAATTGGCAATTATATTGTGTGTATGAAAGTGTCCTGCCTTTCATTATGATCTATTGTGTTTTGCAGATTATCTAGTACTGTTCATACATCATGTGTTTGAATGATATGTCCTAAGCAAATTGGGGACTATTTGTTATAAGAATTTTTGTATTTTTTGTATCATGCAAGAAGAGCAGGGAAGTATGAGTAGGTATTCTTGGGGTACCCCTGTGTGGGTACGTTATATGTTAGTGATGGTACAGGTGTGGGTACCATGTCATGTTTTGTTTCTTTATGTGGAATTTTGTGTATATAATTTCTTGACAGTGGTGTATTGTATAGAAATGTTTGTTTTCTGTTATTATTTTATTGAGTTGTGGTTCTTTAAATTATAGGTGGATTGTTAATGGATGAGGGGTGCCATCATGGGGTTTTGTGGGAGAGATATTAGTTGTGAGATTTTAGTGGGGAGTAGGGGTGTGTGGGGGGTTGTGTGATTGACATAAGATGCAGTGGGTCTTTGGGATATACTGAGCTGTGGTTATAGCTACAGGTTTACGTTATAGGGTGTGTAGGAGGGATCTTAAGATCACCGTGTGCAGGTGGTTGATTAACTGAGTGAAATTAGGTTATCGGGATCAAGTGTACTGTTTTCTAATGTTCTATATATAATCAATTGCTGTACTAGGCATTATTGCAAGTGGGGTTTCTTTAAGTACCTCACTGTTCGTTTTGAGCCCTTTTGGGTGTGAGATGATAATTAATGTTATTGGTGATATGAACCTTGCATGGTTATTGTATTAAAGTATGTAAAATAATAGAGAGTCATGTTTCCACGTGAAAATTTATAGAGAATGACATGTTAAAGTTTTACACTATACTCTGTCATTTTGTGTGGTAACCTCAAGTATAGGAGTTATTTGTTAATGATTTAGTGGTTATGTCCTTCATCCAGCAGATCAAGCCTACCAGCGACTACCACCACGTAACTACACACATGCGTGTCACCACACATGCGTGTCACCACACATGCGTGTCACCACACATGCGTGTCACCACACATGCGTGTCACCACACATGCGTGTCACCACACTCGCTGGCCTTGGTCTAGTAGTAATTTCTATGCCTTGAGCATCGGTGGCGTAATCACTATCGTTTTATGAAATTTTTGTTCATTTTTTTCCGGCTACTTTTACGCACAGATTGTAAAAATGGACGTCCCTATCTCTGGGCATCAGTACGGTAACCTCCTTATCAGTTAATGGGAAGCTAATTCCTCCATATTTGCAGGTTCACTATTTTGATAGGAGCATCAGTATAATATTCACAGATTTACGAATAAATCTTACGGGTTGTAAGATACAATTTTGTATCTTACAACCCGTTCAAAGATTTTGATAGTGTGACGTTAGCACTATTAGTATATAGTTTTTCACTACTGCTTTACTGCCACCTTTGTGGCACAAGGCACTATCAGTGACTATAGGATGACTGCGTCCAGCCGCCTCCTCCATAGACAACAGAAGACAACAGTTAGTGGTTTCTTGCATTTTTCGATGAACTTGGAGTTCCAAGAGTCCGAACCTGGGACAGAATACATGGCCATCCCATCAATGGTTTCTTCAAAGCCAACTGGGGATATGGCTACAACCTAAATTATGGAGATATCAACTGAATTTTGAATCTCATTGTATTATTACTCTGTATGACGAGCTATGTCTTTAAAAAAAAAAAAGTCATATGAGTCCGGGATGTGGGACCAGTCATCAAGGTACTGGTTGTGGGACCAGTTATTTGAGTACTGGTTGTGGGACCAGTCATCTGGGTACTGACTCACGAAATCGTGACACGATTGCAAACAAACCATACCACGGGTGGGGTTCGAACCCGTGGTCAGAGAGTCTGGAGTCTTGAGACTCTCTGACCGCGGACTCGAACCCCACCCGTGGTATGGTTTATCTGGGTACTGGTTGTGGGACCAGTTATTTGAGTACTGGTTGTGGGGCCAGTCATCTGAGTACTGGTTGTGGGACCAGTCATTTGGGTGCTGGTTGTGGGACAAGTCATCTGAGTACTGATTTTGGTACCAGTCATCTGGGTACTGGGTACTAGAAAGAGAGAGGCGCTCCCTATACAGGCGAAGGCAAAGAATAACAGAGCGGCTACAAGAGGCCAATATATCTGAAATACGTAGGGAGGCACTGGTCAGAGAAATAGCAAACATCGAATTAAAACTAAAGGAATCTTACAGAAATCAAGAAACGCGGGAAGAACTAAAAGCCATAAATGAAATTGAAAGAAACCCAAAGTATTTCTTTTCTTATGCCAAATGAAAGTCGAGAACAACATCCAGTATTGGGCCCCTACTTAAACGAGATGGGTCCTACACAGATGACAGCAAGGAAATGAGTGAGTTACTAAAGTCCCAGTATGACTCAGTTTTTAGCGAGCCGCTAACCAGACTGAAAGTTGAAGACCTAAATGATTTTTTTATGAGAGTGCCACAGAACCAGGGATGCAAAGCGATTACAAATCGCTTGGTCTATCTAGGCTGGAATATTGCTGCACACTAACTGTACCTTTAAAGGCAGGTAAAATTGCTGACCTTGAGAGATACATTGTTATAAACACTTGGAAAATTCTCGAGGGATTAGTACGAAACTTGCACACGAGTGTCACTCCCTAAGAAAGCAAAAGTCTTGGCATACGATGTACCATCCCCCCAATTAAAAGCAGGGGTGCCACTAGCACGTTGAGAGACAACACAATAAGTGTCAGGGGCCCAAGACTGTTTAACAGCCTCCCAGCATAAATAAGGGGGATTACCAATAGACCCCTGGCTGTCTTCAAGCAGGCACTTGACAGGCACCCCTAAAGTCGGTGCCTGACCAGCCAGGCTGTGGTTCGTACGTTGGACTGCGTGCGGCCAGCAGTAACAGCCTGGTTGATCAGGCTCTGATCCAACATGAAGCCTGGTCACAGACCGGGCCGCAGGGGCGTTGACCCCTGGAACTCTCTGCAGGTAAACTCCAGGTAAACTGGTTGTGGGACCAGTCATCTGAGTACTGGTTGTGGGACCAGTCATCTGGGTACTGGTTGTGGGACCAGTCATCTGAATACTGGTTGTGGAACCAGTCATATGGGTACTGTTTGTGGGACCAGTTATTTGAGTACTGGTTGTGGGGCCAGTCATCTGAGTACTGGTTGTGGGACCAGTCATTTGGGTACTGGTTGTGGGACCAGTCATCTGGGTACTGGTTGTGGGACCAGCCATTTGGGTACTGGTTGTGGGGCCAGTCATCTGAGTACTGGTTGTGGGACCAGTCATTTGGGTACTGGTTGTGGGACCAGTCATCTGGATACTGGTTGTGGGACCAGCCATCTGGGTACTGGTTGTGGACCAGTCATCTGAATACTGGTTGTGGAACCAGTCATCTGGTTACTGGTTGTGGGACCAGTTATTTGAGTACTGGTTGTGGGGCCAGTCATCTGAGTACTGGTTGTGGGACCAGTCATTTGGGTATTGGTTGTGGGACCAGTCATCTGAATACTGGTTGTGGAACCAGTCTTCCGGGTACTGGTTGTGGGACCAGTCATCTGAGTACTTATTTTGGTACCAGTCATCTGAGTACTGGTTGTGGGACCAGTCATCTGGGTACTGGTTGTGGGACCAGTCATCTGAGTACCTATTTTGGTACCAGTCATCAGGGTACTGGTTGTGGGACCAGTCATCTGAGTACTGGTTGTGGGACCAGTCATCTGGGTACTGGTTGTGGGACCAGTTATTTGAGTACTGGTTGTGGGACCAGTCATTTGGGTATTGGTTGTGGGACCAGTCATCTGAATACTGCTTGTGGAACCAGTCTTCTGGGTACTGGTTGTGGGAACAGTTATTTGAGTACTGGTTGTGGGGCCAGTCATCTGACTACTGGTTGTGAGACCAGTCATCTGGGTAATGGTTGTGAGATCACTCATCTGAGTACTGATTGTGGGACCAGTCATCTGGGTACTGGTTGTGGGACCAGTCATCTGAGTACTGGATGACTGGGTACTGGTTGTGGGACCAGTTATCTGGGTCCTGGTTGGGGACCATTCAAATGACTCCTGATAGTGGGACCAGTCATCTGGGTCCTCGTTGTGGGATCAGTTATCTGGGTCCTCGTTGTGGGACCGTCCACAGGACGCCTGGTAGTGGGACCAGTCATCTGGGTCCTGTAGATGACTGGTGACTCTAGGTGATAAAAAGCTTGATCACAGACTGCAACACAGACTGCAACACAGACTGCGACACAGACTGCGACACAGACTGCGACACAGACTGCGACACAGACTGCGAAACATACTTGGGAGTCATGGTAAATGGAAATCTGAAGCCAAGACAACAGTACCTAAGTTTGCGCAATAAGGCTAATAGATTACTTGGATTTATATCAAGAAGTATAAATAAGAAGAGTCCAAAAGTTATTTTCCAGCTCTATAAATCACTAGTAGGGCCCACTTAGATTATGGTCTCCTTACTACACAATGAATATAAATTCACTGGAGAACATACAAAGTAGGATGGCAAAGTTGATTCAATGTATTAGGAATCTCGCATATGAAAATAGACTTAGAGCCTTGAATCTTTACTCTTTTGAGAGACGTAGAATGAGAGGAAACATCATCGAAGAATACAGGTAAAAGATGGATATAAACAAAGGCAACATTAATAAAATACTGAGTAACATCGAATTAAGTAAGAACCCGAAATAACGGATTTACGTTAGAAAAATTAAATTTTAGAAAGGACATAGGAATAAGTACTGGATTTCAAACAGAGTTTTCAGTGAAGTCACTCATGGCATAACATTTCCTTTAATAAATGTCCAGGACTGCAAATAAGTGTCTTTTTCCACACACAGAGTTGTAGGTGTGTGGAACAATCTTCCGAGTAGGGTAATAGAAGATAAGACCTTGGGTAGCTTTAAAAAGGGATTGGTCAAATATATCAGTACGTTGAGGTCAGTGGTCACGAGAGGTCATTCCGTTCTATGCTGTCTGGGGGATTAGTGTGGAGGGTTATAGAGCATCATGGCTTGCTCTTGTAGTGTTTCAGAATCTCAGGTTAAAGTGTTGAAGAAGGAGGTTCTACTTCTCCAAGAAGAAAATAGGAGGTTGAAAATTCAGGATGATAACAAATTCTCACTCTAGACAGCATACGCCACCTATATTCAGAACCTTAAAACTACTCACCATAAAAAATATTCACACCTATTCATGTGCCTTCTACATACATAAAACTCTACATGCTAATATCAACCCTCCGCTCAAAATTCTCCTCAACAACTTTAATAGGTCCCACAACCATGACACAAGACACAGATCACTATTTGACATACCCCGAGTCCATACTAACCAATGTAAAAATTCTATGCACATAAAGGGCCCCAGAATCTGGAATTCATTACCAGTAAATATTAAGTTAACCTTGTCGGAAAATCAATTCAAGACTCTTCTCAAAAATCACCTACTCACCCTATACTAAATACTCATACTGTAACAAACTTTCAAACCCAATATTATTTTACTTAAGATAATCTCAATTTTATGTCATCCTCCTTAACACTTGTTGCAATTTCATATCATCATATTGTCATTTAAAATATTATAGTATCATCATTTTGTAAATTTGAAATAAAATATATAACTAGAAGAAACTCAATAAATTTTTCTAGTATTGTTATTATACTAGTATAGCATCAACATACTGTAACTTGAAATAAAATATACAACTAGATTAAACTCAACCAATTTCTCTTGTATTGTCTACTTATAACAGTAGTTAGACTGTTGGGTTTAGTCCTGACTCTTTCTCTTCTCCTTCAGCTCTTCCTCTCACCGGCTATTCTTCGTCTGTCCCCACTTCCCCCTCGCCCCTAGTGGGTCCTTACCTGTGAGTCTGAACTGAACTGAACTTGTATTGTCTTTTGATAGTATGTATAATCATATTGTAATTTAAAATAATACAGAACTAGAATAAACTCAATCAATTTCTCTAGCATTAAGTACTTAGTGAATAAGTCTTTAGACTAAACTGCCCCTAATGCCATGGCATGCCAGTGGCTCTCCTTGCATTACAGTTTTATAATTGTAACTACCAATAACAGTGTACACTTGTAACATGCATCGAAATAAAATATTATTATTAAATGGATTTGGGAGTGAGTGTGAGATGGGTGGAGTTAGTGACGGGTAAAAGGCTACCAGCAGTGAGTTAGAGAGTGGCGTCTGCTTCAAGTGGGAAGTGATCGATTCTCTGTTCTCCAGAGCGAGTGTACTTCAGTGGTTAGTGATGTTAAGGTACCACTAACTCCCCTGGTCATTCCGCGTCCAGCACTGGTGGTGTGCGGACGTGTTGGTCAGCCCCTGGTGGTAGCAGTTGGAAATTATATTTTCTGCAAAGATGGCGGAAGGCTACCGGCGGCGAGTTAACACAGTATGTGTTGAGTTTATACAAGGAGCGGTCTACTCGACGAATGCGGATGTGATACTACCTGCGGTTCTTCGCGACGCATACCATGTGATACTTGCAGATCTTTACGGGATATCAATCAACGGTGCAAAGAGGCTGTTTGTAAAATTTGCAAGCACGGAAGCATATCAGAGGGTGGTGGACGCATATCAGGATCAATGAATGATGGTGAATCCTGGTGTAGAGGTATGCTTACGGGACGTTTCGGCTGTCTACAAATGGATTAAGGTACAGTATGTTCCCTTTGAGATGGGACCGGAGGACATCCAGGATGTCTTTAAGTTATTTGGTGTCATTCATGCAGTCAATATTGGCAGATGGGCGCAGGGGCTATATGCAGGTCTTTTGGAGGGAACTTATTCAGTTAAAATGACATTGCACAAGCCCATACCATCTTATGTAATGGTGGATTGTTTCCGTACACAGGTTTATGTGACGTATCAAGGGCAGGTGCGTACATGTAGATTGTGTTGGCAGCCTGGACATCTGGCGGCTGAGTGTGTGAGGAGACAGGAGGATCGACGATGTGGACTGTTCTTTTTGTCCTTTTGTTTTGGGGTCATGGGAAGAAGGGGGAGGGGGTAGAATGGTCAGGGTGGATAGAAGATGGGGAGTGGTTAATGTTAGTTTTATTGGGGTTTATATGCCGGCAGTTCCTACTTTGCTTGTGAAGGATAATTTTATGAGGGAAGAGTTAATTTATGCTTTAAGGGGTTTGCGTCAAGTAGCTATCATCAGGGGAGATTGGAATTGTATTATTAGACTCAAGGATGTGGAACCGAGGGGTTCAGGGCAAGTTGTGAGGATCTTGCGGGAGGTTTTGTGTGCAGTGGGGGTGGTGGACATAGTGGGAGGTGGGAATAACCTGGTGGAGTATACGTTTAGTAGGGGTCAGTATGTAGCCCGTTTAGATAGGATATATGTTTCAAAAGTAGTGGTGGTGGAGAAGGTGGAATGTATAGATGTTGGGTTTTCGGACCACAAAGGTGTTTTGGCACAATTAGGGTGGGAGGGGGCAGTGCAGGTGTTTCAAAGTTATTGGAAGCTCAATGTAGGGATGTTGAAGAGGCTAGCGTGGCAGGTGGATTTTGAGGGTGGTGGAAGGTTTTGTGTGTGGGGGGTAGGGGTATTGTTGGGGTGGCTAAGTGGTGGAATGAATGTGGGAAACTTGCCATTAAGGAATTTTTTGAAAAGGTGGGTAGGGAAGATGCGTGATATAGATTTGGGTATCAACGGTATTTAGAGGGGTTATTGAGGGACGTTGGAGGTGGAGGGAGGGGGGTAGGGAGTGGTGAGAGTTTGGAGGGTATTAGGGTGGCTTTAAGGGATATCCAGAATGATCGGTTTCAAGCGTAAAGAGTTAGGAGTTGCATGGAGGAAGTGTTGTAGGGTGATAGGGCATCGGCGGTGGTTCTGAGGCAATTTCGTAGGAGGAGAGAAGGTATGACAATAGGGTCGTTGGAAGTTGAGGACAGTTTGGGGGTATGAGAAGGGTAGAGTTTTAAGTACGACTGAAGTGATGAGTGGGTATGTGGAATTGTGGTATGAGCAAAAATTTATGAGGGAGGAGGGGGATGCTTGTATAGGGGAGGAAGTGTTAAGTAGCATAGAGGAGAGAGTGAGTGGTGAGGAGATGAGGGAGTTAGGTGGGGAAATTACTGAGGAGAAGGTTTGGGAGGCAGTAAAAGGACTATGTATGGTGAAGACGCCATGGATTGATGGTTTGCCTGGTGAGGTGTATGTAATGTATTGGGATGTGTTGAGAGAGGTCTTGGTAAAGGTTTTTAATGAAATGAGGGAGGGGAGGTGCTTGCAGAGTCAGTTAGAACCGGGGTGGTGGTGTTGGTCCCTAAACGTGAGGGACCTAAGGGTCTTAAGGATTATAGAGTAATTGCTTTGATGTGCACAGATTATAAAATTTTCGCAAAGATTTTGGCAAATAGGCTTAAGAGGGGTTTGAAGGGTTGGTTGCATGAGGGGCAATTTGGGATCCCAGGGAGGAGTATGAGAATGGGACATAGGAGGATTAAGGGTTTTATAGAAGATTGTGGTGAAGGAGTGTGTTAGGTTTGGATTGGGCTATGGCTTATGATAGGGTGCATAGGGGAGCGTTGTTGGAGATTATGAGGAGACAGGGTTTTGGTGAGGAAATAGTGGGTTGGGTTCGAATTTTATATGCTGAGGCCTTGCTTAAGGTACAAATTAATGGCAGGATTAGTTGGGCAGTAGGTATGGGTAGATGTATTCGTCAGGAGTGTCCTTTATCTCAGATCCTTTTGCGTTATTGCAGGACCCTTTTTCGGTTGGTTGAGAAAGGGAACAAGGGAGGGAGGGTGGGGGTGCAGGGCTGAAATAATAGGTTACGTAGATGATACCACGTTGTTGGTAACATTGAGTGAATGTTTACGATGGATCAGTGATTTGGTGGTGAGGTTTGGTAAGGTGATGGACATGAGTGTTAATAGGAGTAAATCGGTTTTGTTAGAGGTAGGAAGTTGGATAGGGAGAGCGTTGGGGGTAAGGGAGGGATGGTCTTGCGTTGAGGAGTTGAAAGTTTGTGGTATTGTGTTTTGTGGTAACCTAGTAAGGGCAAGGGAGGTGAATACTAGGGAGGTGGTAGATAAAGCTTTGGATAGGATGAAGGGTTGGGGGGTGAAGGAGGTAACTTTATTACAAAGAGTTGTTGTGGTGAATGTATTAGTATACAGTAAGTTATAGTTTAGGGCGGCAGTTTTACCTTTGTTGGAGGGGGATGTTCGTAGGTTGGAAAAGGGAGTTTATAATTTTGTGTGGGAAAGGGGTAGGCACTGGTTAAATTAGGAAATGGTGGAAACTAGAGTTAAATGTGGGGGTTTGGGTTTGGTTCCACTAAGACTGAGGCTGTGCAGTGTTTTTTTTTAAGCAAGAATTTCAATTTACTGAGGGACAGGGGGGTAGGCGCATAGGAGGGGTGATGAGGGAGGCAGGAAGTGGTGGGGAGGGAGAGAGTTGGTGGGTTGTGAGGGGGTCCTTATGGTGGTTTGGAATTCGGTAAAGGTACGAGCGAGTAGGTTGGATAGGGTGGGTGTAGGGAAGGTGGTAGTGAGGGGAGAGGAAACTTTCCTTTTGTATGACTGGAAGAGTATTTGGTGGTGGTTTAGGAAGGTTAAGGTTCGACCAAGAGTTCAGGAGGTGGGTTTTAAGTTTTTGGATGGGATTTTGGTAGCGAAGAGTCAGCTTTTTATGATAAGTATGACAAATAATGGGGAGTGTGATAAATGTGGGGAGTGGGAGACGGCGTTTCATGTGGTGTATTTTTGTAGGGACATGGGAAAGGTGCAGGATTGGGTAGGGGGGTGTTGAGTTTGATTGGTGGGAGGGGTGTTTCTGTGTTGCGTGCTTTAAGTTTATATATGGGTGATTACCCGGAAAGTATGCGCAGGGCTTTGACGTACATTGTTTTGGATTATATTTTTGTGTTTTGGAGTATGAGGGGTTTGGAGGTGAGGGTGGTGGTCAAAGCTTTGGCTGCCCTAATTTTTAGAATGAAATGTAGGAATAGGGAGATTTATGGGGGGAGTTGGGAGAGTTTTTTTCCGCCAGCGTATAGAGTTTTGACAGCGGAGGGGTTGTTGAGGTTATTTTAGTGTGAGTTCAGGGTGGGTGGGGGTGTACGGGATGTGTTTGTAGGTGAAGGGAGGGGGGTATAGCTGTAGTTCTTAGGGGGAAGGGTTTGGTTTCCTTCTGTCTCTGCTGTGTTCCTGTGGACATGCATGTGTGTTGTTTGGTGTTATGCAAGGAATCCCGGTACGTTTTTATAAGGTTCTGTTTTAAGCCTTATGTGTTGAGATCTTGGTACGGTGTTTGAGGTAGTATATGCCTTGGTTTTGGTTTTGATTACATTACCCTGTACGGGTGAAGTGTTATGAGAATATGTTTGGTTTGTTGTTTTGTGAAGTGTGAAAGGATGGAATGTGTGGGCAGTGGAAGTTTTTATGGTTGTGTTAATATTTTGTAGCAATTAGAGTGAATGGTTTATTGTGAGTTGCTTTGAAGCTTTTATGTTTTGGGATTCATGTACGGTTTTTATGTTGTGTATGACTGCTAGTGATCAGTTGATCCTTTATTTTTGTGAGAGCCTATAATGTTTTTTGGCTCGGGTTGGGAGTGTGGTATGTTGACAAGTTTTGTTGTTGGTTAAAGCTAATTTTTTTTAGGTGTAATAACCTTGTGAGGTGACACAGGTTGGAAGGGGAAGATGATAACAATATTCTTTTGGGTGGTTTTGACGTGTTGTACTTTTTAGGTTTTATTGAGCAGATTTCATCTATTTTTGTGGGTGTTGGAGTTAAACTAAGTTTTGTTGTAAAGTTGATAATGAAAATGTATTGCACTGTCATAAATAAATACACCTTTTGGTGTCTGATGCTTGATTTTGATGTTTGCTATTGTCTAATGTTAGGATGACAAATTGTTTTTTTGGTTTATGATGTTCTTTACATTGTTAAAGTAAAGTTTTGAGTGTTCATATTTTTACTATGTAAATTTGTTTGGATTTTGTTATATTCGGTTCAGTGTATGTTATAATGTATGTAAGTTTATGTTTAATAAAATATAAAAAAAACTCCTCTGGTAATCAAGGTAACAACATTCTTAGTGTGGGTGACTCACAGGTAAGATATATGGACCGGGGTTTCTGTAATAGAGAAAGGAAGGTGAGACAGAGGGTGTGTTTCCCAGGACCTGGTGTTGATGACATAGTCAACAGGTTGGATAATATAATGTCAAGTAATAGGAACAAGCCTATTATCTCTCTCTCAGTGGAAATGATATCGGGGAGGGTAGGAGAGAGGAGCTGCTAGACAAGTACAGATCAGATTTAATTAGGTCTAAGGGAGGGGTCTATATCATATGTAGCTTCTTGCCTATAAGGGGAGTGGGCAATGAATGGTTGTCTAGGGCAATTGGAGTAAATTGCTGGCTAGACAGTACTGCAAGGAACTTGCAATTCCATTCATTGATAACTAGAAAAATATCTATGGTAAACATTATGTGTATGCAAGGGATGGGGTACATCGCTCTGGGGCAGGGGTGGTAGCATTAGTCAACTTGATGTAAGGGGCCATTGCTGACTTGTCCATTAATTTAAACTGATAGAATATAAAGGCATGGGTGTGTGTGTGGGAAACAATCATTGTGCAACACTAGGGTTGAAAACATTAGATATTACCAGAATACCTCAGGGATATGTGAAGAATATATTATTGATAATAAAGTTGCAAGTAAAGGCAAAGCAAATGCTCAAGAAAGAAAGACAGTAGAGGGCAGTGAGTGACCAGCTCCCTAAAGGTTTACTATACTAATAGTAGGAGTGTAAGAAATAAGATAGATGGTCTAAGATTAATCACATGTGTAGGTAGCAAAGATATTATTGCTATAATGGAGACCTGGTTCAACCTGAAAGATAGAGAAATGCCTTCTGAATGCCACATACAAAGATACAAACTATTTCACACTGATAGGGTCAACAGGAAGGGTGGTGGAGTGGTGATGTATGTCAGAGTTAGTTTGAATTATTGCATTGGACAAGATATAAAATTAGAAGAGTCCTACACAGAATATGTTTGGCTACAGTTTCCTGAGGGTCGTGATAAAATAATTTTGGGTGTGATTTATAGGCCCCCAAACCTTACCTTTGATATACCTTTGAAGAGTTTCGAGAGTTTCTCTACTCTCTGAGCCCGGCCATGGGCCAGGCTCGTCTGGTGCTGCTTGCTTCGTCAACAAGGTTCTTGCTGCTGGAGGCCCGCTGCCCCACATATCCGTTACAGCATGGTTGATCTAGCACCTAGTGAAGATACTTGTCCAGTTTCCTCTTGAAGGCTTCTACACTGGTTCCAGCCGTGTTTCTTATATCTTCTGGTAAGATGTTGGATAGTCTGGGACCCCGGATGTTGATACAGTGCTCCCTTATTGTCCCCACCGCATCCCTGCTCCTCACTGGGTTTATTTTACACTTCCTTCCATATCTCTCACTCCAGTACTCGCCTAATTGTGGTTGCAGGGATCGAGACTCAGCTCCTGGCCCCGCCTCTTCGCTGTCTGCTACTGGATCTCTGCTCTCCCTGCTCCATGAGCTTTATCATACCTTGTCTTAAAACTATGTATGGTTCCTGCCTCCACTATATCTTTCTCTAGACTATTCCACTTCCTGACTACTCTGTGGCTGAAGAAATGCTTCCTAACATCCCTTTGACTCATCTGAGTCTTCAGCTTCCAGTTGTGTCCCCTTGTTTCTGTGTTCCTCTCTGGAACATCCTGTCACTGTCTACCTTGTCAATTCCCGCAGTATTTTGTATGTCGTTATCATGTCTCCTCTGACCCTTCTTTCCTCCAGTGTTGTTAGTCCTATTTCCTCAACCTTTCTTCATAGGACAGACCCTGAGTTGTGGAACTAACCTTGTCGCAAACCTTTGCACTTTCTCTAGTTTCTTTACGTGCTTGACCAGGTGTGGGTTCCAGACTGGTGCTGCATATTCTAGTATGGGCATGACGTACACGGTATACAGTGTCTTGAACGATTCCTTGTTAAGGTAACAGAACGCTAATCTTAGGTTTGCCAGTCGCCCATATGCTGCCGCAGTTATCTGGTTGATGTGTGCCTCCGGAGACGTGCTTGGCGTTATACTCACTCCAAGGTCTTTCTCCTTTGCCGAGGTTTGTAGCCTTTGTCCGCCTAGCTTGTACTCTGTCAGCGGTCTGCTTTGCCCTTCTCCGATCCTCATGACTTTGCATTTGGTGGGATTGAATTCGAGAAGCCAATTGCTAGACCAGATGTCGAGCTTGTCCAGGTCTGTTTGCAGCCCTGCCTGGTCCTCTTCCGATGTTATTCTCCTCATTATTTTCACATCATCCGCGAATAGAGATACTTCTGAGTCTATCCCGTCCGTCATGTCATTTACATATACCAGGAATAACACTGGTCCTAGGACTGACCCCTGTGGTACACCGCTTGTCACAGGCGCCCACTGAGATACCTCACCACGCACCATGACCCGTTGTTGCCTCCCTTTGAGGTATTCCCTGATCCATTCCAGTGCCCTTCCTGTTATACCTGCTTGTTCTTCCAACTTCTTTACTAATCTCATGTGAGGAACTGTGTCGAAGGCCTTCCTGCAGTCCAGGAAAATGCAATCAACCCACCCTTCTCTCTCCTGCCTTACCTCTGTTACTTTATCATAGAACTCTAGGATGTTTGTTACACAGGATTTGCCTTCCCGGAATCCGTGCTGTCTGGTGTTTATTATCCTGTTCAGCTCAAGGTGTTCCACCATTGTTTTCCTGATGATTTTCTCCAGGACTTTGCACACTATACATGTAAGTGACACCAGTCTATAGTTTAGTGCCTCTTTTCTGTCTCCTTTTTTAAAAATGTGGACTACGTTGGCCTTCTTCCATACCTCAGGTAGCTGCCCATTTTCAAGGGATGTGTTGAATATTATGGTAAGTGGCACACTCAGTACCTCAGATCCTTCCCGAAGAACCCACGGGGAGATATTGTCCGAACCCATCGCCTTTGAGGTATCGAGGTCACTGAGTAACTGCTTCACTTCCTCCTCAGTTGTGTGTATGCCCTCTAGCACTTGGTACATCCCTTGTTGGTGACGAACCTCGTCCTGTCTACCCAGCTGCCTTCCTTCCTCCATTGTGAATACTTCCTTAAACCTCAAGTTGAGCTCCTCACATACAGTGCAGATTTGGAACCAGGCCCTCGAGTACGTTCCAGGTATATATTATCATGTATCTCTCTCTCCTCTGCTCCAATGAGTACATGTTCAAGACTTGAAGGCGTTCCCAATAATTTAGATGTTTCACTGGCTCAATGTGAGCCGTATACGATCTCTGTATTTGTTCCAGCTCTGATATTTCTCCTGCTTTGAACGGGGCCGTCAGCACTGAACAATATTCTAAGTGAGGGAGCACTAGCGATTTGAATAGTGTCACCATCGGCATTATTTTCCTTGTTTTGAAAGTTCTCAATACCCACCCCGTCATCTTCCTGGCTGTTGTGATCTTTGTCTTGTTATGGTCTTTCAAAGAAAAATCAGCAGACATAATTATTCCTAAGTCCTTTACGTGTTCCTTTCGTTCTATTTGGTGACCCTCTTGAGTTTTGTATATAGTGTTCCTTTTGAGTTCTTGATTCTTTCCATACCTAAGCAGCTGGAACTTATCACCTTTGAACGTCATGTTCTTCACTGCCCACTGGAAAACCCTGCTTATGTCTTCCTGTAATTTTTTCAGTGTCCTCTACCGTAGTGACTTTCATGCTTACTTTAGTGTCATCTGCAAATGATGATACAAAAGTGTGCTGGGTGTTTTTATCTATGTATGTTATGAGGATGAGAAACAGCAGAGGTGCCAGGACAGTGCCTTGGGGCACTGAGCTTTTCACCTCGCTGATGCTGAATTTTGCCCTGTTCACTACTACTTTTTGTGTTCTTTGTGTTAGGAACTCGAAGATCCATCTGCCTACCTTCCCGTAATGCCCACGGCCCTCAGGCCCTCATTTTGTGAGCTATCACTCCATGATCGCATTTGGCAAACGCCTTTGCAAAATCTGTGTAAATCACATCTGCGTTTTGGTCGTCTTCCAATGCCTCCGTAATTCTGTCATAATGGTTCAGCAGCTGTGACAGGCATGATCGTCCCGCTCTTAAGCCATGCTGGTTCGGGTTATGTTGGTTGTGCTGGTCCATGAAGTTTGTAATCTGCCGTCTCATCACTCTTTCGAAGGTTTTTATGATGTGAGAAGTTAGGCTACTAGTCTGTAATTTTTAGCTAGTGCTCTACTACCTCCCTTATGCAAAAGAGCTATGTCTGCACTCTTTAAGGCCTCCGGTATTTCACCTAGATCTAAGCTCTTTCTCCACAGAATACTAAGGTCTCTTGCTAATGGTACTTTGCACTTCTTTATAAATAAAGCATTCCATGAATTTGGTCCAGGTGCTGAGTGAGTGGGCATGTTGTCCATTTCTTTTTCGAAATCTATGGGATTTGTACTAATGTCAGTTAGTTGGTCTGCGCGGCCTTCTGCTGGAGTGAATTATATTTCTGCATTTTCTCTCTTGCTGTCATTTAGTGGGTTGCTGAACACTGACTCGTACTGTTCTTTTAGGATTTCACTCATTTCCTGTTCATCGTCAGTATACGAATCTCCTATCAATAATGATCCAATTCTACAGGTAGTTCTTAGCTTGGATTTTGCATAGGAATAGAAATATTTTGGATTTCTTGCAATATCCTGTATGGCCCTTTGTTTTCTTTCTTAAGTTTTTGCTCTAATTCAGTGATCTCTCGGTTAAGACTATCTCTCCTCTATTGCAACATAATTTTGTTTTTAAGTAATTCAGTTACATGTTTTCTTCTTCTGTACCATCTCCTACGCTCTCTCTCAATATCTGATCTTCTGGGTTTCGTCAATGGTACAGGGAGTGCAGTAAGCTGCTATGGGACGAAATACATAAGACATCTAGATATGAAAATGTTGTGTTAATAGAAGATTTTAACTTTAGACAAATTGATTGGAGTGATGTGGCAGGTCATCTGGAGACTAGCAATTTTCTTGATACGATTCAGGAATGTTTTTTAAAACAGTTTGAGACAGAACCAACTAGAAGAAATAGCCTACTTGTCCTGGTTCTTGCTAACAAGTAAATACAAATTAATAATCTAATCTTGAGGTTAATGATGAGCTTTGAGAAAGCGATCACAAATCACTCAATTTCAATATATCATGGATTTTTTTTTTTATATTTTATTATAAAAAAACATATAACAGTACATGAACAAAAAGATTTTTACAAACTGTGCTTCACTATTGCTTCCAGAGCAACAAAATACAAAGTAAACCGCAAACAATTACCATCCCACTTGTGGTGTCTCTCTCTATTTCATGAAAACGCAAGTGTCTATTGACTGTATATCATTAACAAGAAAACCTGAACAACAATTATATAAATACAAATCCATTATTACATGAATCAAAACAATGATGTCATATACTTCAATAAAGCCATAGAACCTACAAAATATCTGTAATATATCCATTAAACATGACGATACATTATGCCTCCACTCAACTCATGATAATATTACAATCACTCCTTGAAAACATAGGATTGAAATTTAAACTCACTCAAAAGTACATAAGCCATAACGTACCACACATCAGTAAATATAACATGAAAAGGAACTTTATTACACATTACCCTTCCCCCCCTAATAATTCCCTTCCCTAATAATTCCCAATTGATCACAAAAATAAACCCCATGATAAGCAGTATCTTCTTCCCCACACATTCCACAACAAGCATCCCTAGTTAATCCCATTTTATATAAAACCGCCTTAGAGGCCAAAACCCCATGCAAAAACCGAAACATAACTTCCCTAACTCTTGACTTTATCTTCAGATCTTTTAACCCACCCCTGATACTTTTCCAATCATACACTGGGAAAGTAGCGATTCCCTCGACTACTTCCCTTACCTTCCCTGCTTTTTTTAAACGTCGGACTAGAATATTCCCCGGATTTCTGGCATACATAAGAATTCTCAACATATCTTCACAATGTACCAAATCCTTACCACTCCACCATGCACGTAAATGTCTCATGACATCACCAACCCGTCTGCCCCTCTCCCCCCCCCCCTTTGTCAAAAAACAACATTTGACATACATACTCATAAGTCTCACCTCTAAGTTGATTAACCCCAATCCCCCATTACCCACCTCTTTCATCACCAATTCCTTACTCAGCCAATGTCTCCCATATCCCCAGACAAACCTCATAACTTTCCTCACAAATTCCACAATATCCGCCATTAAAATTGAGTAAATCCCAGCCACATACCATATTTTACTATATAATAGCGTATTCACCACTATTACTCTCTGATGTATGGTCCCATCACCCCTACTCCATCCACTCATTCTACTTAAAGTACCTTTTAAAACATTCCTTGCATTAACTAGTCTTGCCTCTCCAAAATTATCTTTAAACACTATTCCACAAACCTTTAAACTATCAACTACTTTCCAACCACACCTATACCCCCCTATACCTCCACCTCCCCACGTTCCAATCTCAAGCAATTTTGATTTATCCTTATTAATGCTTAAACCTGTCGCCATGCCAAATATTCCCAAACACTCATTCACTCGTGTTAACGCTGCCTCATTCGTAACCAAAACAGTTGTATCATCTACATATCCAACTATCCCTGCATCACCATCCATACCTTCCTTAAGGTGCCTCACACCATGTCTAACTAAACAATACAACGGATTCTGTAGACAAGCAAAAATAATTTGCAACAAGGGGCACCCCTGTCGCAGTCCCTTCCCCATGCATACAGCTCCACTAATCATTCCATTTATTTACAATCTCACTCTAGCATCTCTATACAATGATTCTGCCCATCTCACTATTTCATCCCCAAAACCTTGCTTCCTCATAATTTTCCATAACATTTCCCAATCTACACTATCATACGCCGCCTTCCAATCCACAGCCAAAAAACCCCATCCCCTCACATTCATCAATAAATTTTTGAATACTCATCAAACCTTTCGTAACACTTCTCCCCGGAATACCATATTGTCCTTGCTCTATCACCCTCTCTAACACACTTTTTATCCTATTCCCCAATACCTTAGCAAACAATTTATAATCCGCACACATCATCGACAATGCTCTATAATTCCTAAGAGTTTCATCCATACCAGATTTTCGTATCAACACTACCACTCCCGTTCTTTGCGACTCTCCCATGCATTCAGTCTCTTTCATCTCATTCAACAACCTCACTACACATTCCTTTAACGCATCCCAATTTGCAACATAAAAGTCACTCGGCAAGCCATCCACCCCAGGCGACTTACGCAGACTCATGTTATTCAGAGCAACCCACACCTCATCCTCACTTACAACACCTTCCATCTCCATCCTATCCTCTTTATTCAATATTGTTTCTACACTACTCAAAATCTGTTCACTCACAGTTTTAACACTTATCCTAGTTCCACTCAGATCTTTCCTAAAATATTCCCCGTACCATGCACTCGCATATAAGTTCATGGCGTCAGTCGTACGCATAACATGCCCCTTCTGATACACACCCATTGTCTCATGCACCTCCAATTTATTTATCAACATGTTTTGTCTACTTTTCCTATATTTTCGCAATACACACATAGAGGGCTTATCCCCCCACAACACCTCCTCTATGCCTCCACGCACACGAATCGCATCAAAACGTTCATTATGAATCATCTGCAATCTATGTTTAATATTTCTCATTTCCACTACTTGCCTATCCGTTCTTCCATAACAACACTCAGCCAATTGTCCTAAATACTTCTGGAACCCATACTTCCATTGCGCCTCTTCTCTACATTTCATCCTATAATATTTCTGAATATCCCAATACTACCACCTCTGGCAATCCTCTCAAAAAATAAATTAATTGTTCCCTCACAAACTCTTCCTTTACACTTCTAACGCTAGTAGCTGGTAAATAAACGCCAATGAAAGCAACACGAACACCACCCCATACCCCGTCTACTCTCACTACCCTCCCCTCCCTACCCTCTTCCCACTTCAACAACTGAAAAGGGCTATTCTCCTTCACTAAAACCGCCACTCCACTCTTGAAAAACCCAGAGCTACCAGTATACACTCTATAATCCGGCACAATCAAATTTCTACCACATCGACAATTATGCTCTTGTATAAAGGCCACATCCACTGCGTATCTTTTCATGCACACCTCTATCCACTTCCTTCTTACCTCCGCCATAGCTCCATTAACATTTAATGTGATGCTCCTGAAAACATTAGAGGTGGTTTTCCTTTGGATCTACTAACTCTTTTTCCTTCCATTCCCAAACTACCTTGTCCATTACTACCATTCCTATCCATATTCTTCAATTCTTGTACATCACCACCCGTTTTCTTATTTTTCAAAGGCCTTTGCGGTACATCAACAGTCACTTTTTTTACAGGACCTTTGCCCAGGGGTAAGTACATCATCATCACCCATGGCCATGGCTCGTTTCCTTGAATCATTATGAATTTCCATATCCGTTTCCCTATCCTCATTATGAACAATAACCTGCACGTCGTGCACTTCCAATCCTCCATCATCAGGACTATTATCTCCCATTTCCCCCACTACACTCAAAATCTCTTCAGCTTTTTCCACAGAGCAAATTTCATTTGTCCCTTGCGAACTATCCAATAATCCACTCACCAACTCAGGAATCACCTCACTCATACCCAAATCTAGTTCAGCTTCCTCTGCAATTGTTCCCATTGCAGCCTGTGTGTTCACCAGAAGCGTTTTACACGTTTCCATCGACTCTGTTACTATGTCACTCCACCTTGCAGTTGCGACCACGTCCACACCTCCCTGAAATTCATGCAATTCTCCATGTCCATCCTTACTCGTACGCTCCTCATCCGGATGCCGTCCTTGCCGTTTATTACATGCAGTAGCCATATGCTCATACGAGTCACATATACAACATGTTCGTTGTTGACCAGCATATGTAACATATACTTGTGTTCTGAAGTCTGGTAACACTACATTTTAAGGCTATATGATCCCACTAGCACGCCTGCATATAAACCATCAGTGAAACGACCCATTACAGCCACATGTATTACTCCATATTGCTTGAAAGCATCCTTTACATCCATTTCCTGTGCTTCAAACGGTAAATTTCTGACCTTTATCCATGTGTATTGTTTGGAAACATCTTTTAACTTCCCTTCCACTGTAACATTTACTTGCAAACACTTGTCCTCGAACTTATCGACGAGTGCTTCATAAACTTGGGTAGTTGTCAATTTGATGAAAATTCTTGCACTGCCATTGAGCGCAACACCATAAATATCATCATTTGCTTTGCCATATTTGTCTCGAATGATAGCCGGCAGCAATACATTAGCATTCGATGAATAAATGGCTCCATTTATGAGTTCCACACAGACAGTATTCACTCTTCTCCAGAACTGTGTCGACATCTTGCTATGAAAACACCAACTGCCACAACACAACAAGTAAGTAGCCAGGAGCACCTGCCACAGCCAAGGCTGAGCAGCGAATTAACGTGAACTGCAAAGCAGCCCTATACCTCACAGTTCAAGAAGTTTTCCTTTTATATTTTAATTAAGCAAGTCATACCCTATATGGGGTTTACATCAAAATATACAAATATTGCGCTAAAACTTAGCATATGCACATATCTCCTAGCCAACATGGTTCTTAATCAAACCATTCACTAAACAGAACAAGTACAAACACTTTTTTTTTCCTTTTATATTTATTTAGCCGACAGCCACAGGCCTCCTATTAACTAAAACGTTAAACCTATAAATATATGCAACATTGGTATGTATCACATCTATATGATCACACACAATGCCTACCTTCATGCATCTCAGGAAAAGCCAACGTCGTCCAAGGTATAGCTCCGCCAATTCAACGAGCAGCCTTCTTACTGTGCGGACGTGGTGCTCTGCCTCCTGGTGGCAAGTGGTAGCACTTATATTTTCCACAACATGGCGGAATCAAGCAGACGCCGTATCAACACTGTGTGTTTGGAGTTGGTGAAGGGGACCTTGCAAGCTGAAATGGTGTCTACGATGTTGCAACGAATCCTGCAGGATGTTTATCATATAGACATCGGAGATCTGTATGGAGTGGCGTTAAACGGAATGAGTAGAGTGTTTATCAAGTTGTCATCGACTCAGGAGTACGAGCGCTTGGTTGACACTTATCACGATTGGGTCTATGCAGTTACCAGCGGTATGGAGGTACGACTGAGGGATATTTCACACACTTACATGTGGATTAAAGTGTGTAACGTCTAATTTGAGTCGGACTCGGTTGATTTGATGGACATCTTCAAGAATTACGGTATTGTCCATGCAGCGAATGTTACAAAATGGCGAGAGGGGCCCTTTGAGGGCCTCCTAGAAGGCTCTTACTCGCTGAAAATGACAATCAGGCGTCCTATCCCGTCGTATGTTGTACTACCGGACTTCAAGACACAAGTGTATATTACGTATGCAGGGCAAAGGAGGACGTGTTGTATGTGTGCAGCATATGATCATATGGCGGCGGAGTGTCCTCGGAGGGTAAAACAGCGTGCAGTGACTCAGGTGGACAGTGATCTATCAAGTTGTCATTGACTCAGGAATACGAGCGCTTGGTTGACACTTATCACGATCAGGTCTACACAGTTACCAGCGGTATGGAGGTATGACTGAGGGACATTTCACACACTTACACGTGGATTAAAGTGTGTAACGTCCCATTTGAGTCAGACTCGGTTGATTTGATGGACGTCTTCAAGGATTACGGTATCGTCCATGCAGCGAATGTTGGAAAATGGCGAGAGGGGCCCTTTGAGGGCCTCCTAAAAGGCTCTTACTCACTGAAAATGACCATCAGGCATCCTATCCTGTCGTATGTTGTACTACCGGACTTCAGGACACAAGTGTATGTTACGTATGCAGGGCAAAGGAGGACATGTCGTATGTGTGCAGCATATGATCATATGGCGGTGGAGTGTCCTCGGAGGGTACAACAGTGTGCAGTGACTCAGGTGGACAGTGATCTACTGGGAGAGGCGGGTGCTGAGAAGTCAAAAGGAGGACCTGATCATGGTGCGAAGACATGGAGTGAAATTGTGGAGAATAGTATGGATACCTGTCGAATGCTACCTGTGGAGGCATTTGTGGATCAACCACAGGGGACAGTGGTGGAGGACATTCCAGAGGTGGTTAGCCCATGCCTGTCTTTGGGGGAACTGGGGCATCTGTTGGATGAGGCCTTGCCGGTGCTTAGTGAAGAAGGTAGCCCTGTGACTAAGGAGAGTATGAGATGTGAGGAAGCAATGGGTGCTTGTGAAATTGTTAACAAGAAGGTGAGTGTGATTGTCAGAGTGGATGTGCATGAGTGTGCAAAAGGTCAAGAAGATGATAGTGATAATGGTATGGAAATTGTGAGTGAATCAAGGAAAAGGTCTGTAGCCTCTTCGGATGGAGAGGACATTTTAACACCAGCACAGAGGTCTTGTAAAACACCCTTGATGGTTGCATCACAGACAGAGAAAGGAGGAGTTGCCTTTAAAGAATGAGTAAAAGGGGTAAAGGGACGGAAGTGTGGGGCTAGAGTAGGGGAACAGAGAACCCCTGTGGTGACGCAACAACAAAGAACAAGAGGCAAACCCACAATAGTTTTTTCAGGTGTTTAACTATTAATGTTAATGGTATGAGGGATGAAATTAAGAGGAAGTGGGTAGGGGTGACCTTAAGACGATTTGATATACAAGTGGGTTTTCTGCAAGAACATAACTTTAAGATTGGTAGAGACTTGCGTGTGGAGGGGTATGATGTGTTTGCTGGTTCAACTAGGAGATTAAAGGGTAGGGTTGCAATAGTCATACAGGTGTCTAGCCCTTTTAAGTTGATGGCTTGGGAGGAGAGTGGGGATGGCAGGATAGTAAGGGTAGATGGGGAATGGGGAGGTATAAGGGTTAGCTTTGTTGGTGTATATATGCCGGCAGGGTTTAATAGAAAAATAAAAGAAGACTTTGTGAATGATCATCTAGCTGGATGTGTATTGGTAGTATTGAGAGACGTATTGAATAGAGTGGGTTTAAAGGATGTAGTGAGGGGAGGAGGGCTGGTGGAGAATACTTTCTTTAAACGAGATTATGCTGCTAGACTGGATAGGATTTATACAACAGATCTGGTTAGGGTAGTGAGGATTAATATCATAGATGTGGGATTTTCGGATCATAGAGGAGTTACCTGCTTTGATATGCTGATCGGCTAAACTGGACAGAGATCCGTTCATTAAACTCAAGAAATCTTGGAACCTAAGCTTACCTATATACACTTTCAAGAATTTGAGTCCTTGTTTCGAATGAAGTTCAATTTCATATGTATCAACTTGCAATTCCTTTAAAATTATTCCTAAATCATGCGACATGTTATGACAAAATAATAATAAATAATAATCTCTCAGTCTTATCTTTACATTGTAAATTGCAACGATCACAATATGCACCAATATAATTATTGAATTTTAAAGTGTGGTCATGATGTCTATGTTTTTTCTTAGTATCTTTGAAGGTGGTATCGCATAATTCACAAGTGGTCTGTGAATCATATCTGGCATTATCCTCCTCTGTCATATGGATTACATAATATTCTCTTCTAAACTTTATCTTAGTCCAATCACCATTGACATTTAAAATGAAATGATTAGCAGAATCTTCACCCTTATAATTCTTCATACACACTACTTCACCTCTGCGATCAAATATAATATAGCAATAAGCAATGGCTTTATGTCGAGACTCAATTTTACCCGCGGGGAGAGTGCTATCTAACGCACATTCGAAATCGAATACACCGATGTATTCACTGGAATGAGTATGACTAAAATTTGTAAAATGTACAGTTGTTCCTTTTGGTTCGAATACGAGAGTCTGATTTATTTTACATCCTTCTTCGTGTATATCTACGTCTTCCTGGGTATTCAACTTCATCAAACATCTGTGACAATGTTTCTTAACTTCAGGTTCATTCATTATTGTTCTAACATATCCATCAAAATCTTTCATTAAAACCAAATGGGATTCATTCAACATTAGCGCGCACATAATGTCCTTATATTTCTTATTTCCCTTACGAAACATGGATACAAATGACCCATCTTTATCCTTTCTTAATTGATAAATATATAACGCAACCTTATTTTCATTCTCTAATATTCCTAACTTATCACGGGTAATGGGATAATCATCTATAGATGATTTTGCATGATTAAGACATCCTCTCTAAGTATTTATAACTCTGTGTATATTGTCCCATCTCATACTCTTTTTGTGACATTGATAGGCGGCAAAAACCCGCAATACACACAATCCATCATTAATAACAGGGTTAAAAATATATTGACTTCCTCTCAATTTCTTGGGATATTCCACATACGTACCTAATTGTACTCTAAGTTCTACCTTGACATATTCGGTACTGAAAGATTTAATTTGTTCTATGATCCAACAAGATCCTTCCTGATTATGTAATTCTGTCTCGTATCTTTCCAATATTGTGTTCACCCATCGATCAAATGTTTCTGAGATTTACTCTTCACTAATTATCTCAAATGCTAAATTTATCACAAACTGTCCATTTTGACGTAATGTCCTAATAACTATAATCGGATGGATTCTGAGTGACATTGCCATAGGCGATCTATCATACATATCTCGCATTTGTCCTATAAAATACTCTCTATATTCATGCAAATACATTCTTAAATCTCTCTCATAAGTTGAGGGGACACTATAATTCCTCACTGTGTGACTACCTCGAAAATTCTGGATGTATGTGATAATTTCAGGATACTCAGCTTCCTGGGAATCGTTCACATTCTCGGGCGCACCTCCACGCTGTGAGGTGCTAGTAGAGGTACCCACCCTCTCGGGCGCACATCCACACTGTGAGGTACTAGTAGAGGTACCGACCCTCTCGGGCGCACCTCCACGCTGTGAGGTGCTAGTAGAGGTACCGACCCTCTCGGGCGCACCTCCACGCTGTAAGGTGCTAGTAGAGGTACCCACCCTCTCGGGCGCACCTCCACACTGTGAGGTGCTAGTAGAGGTACCCACCCTCTCGGGCGCACCTCCACGCTGTGAAGTGCTAGTAGAGGTACCCACCCTCTCGGTCGCACCTCCACGCTGTGAAGTGCTAGTAGAGGTACCCACCCTCTCGGGCGCACCTCCACGCTGTGAGGTGCTAGTAGAGGTACCCACCTCCGGGCGCACATCCACACTGTGAGGTGCTAGTAGAGGCTACCACTTCGGGCGCACCTCCACGCTGTGAGGTGCTAGTAGAGGTACCCACCCTCTCGGGCGCACCTCCACACTGTGAGGTGCTAGTAGAGGTACCCACCCTCTCGGGCGCACCTCCACGCTGTGAAGTGCTAGTAGAGGTACCCATCCTCTCGGGCGCACCTCCACGCTGTGAGGTGCTAGTAGAGGTACATGCCCTCTAGTCTTCATTAACGAGGGCAGAAGTAACCATATTCGCAGTTGCACCTCCACGTTGTGAAGTACTGCTGTGCGCACCATTACTCCCCAGACCATGTGAGGTGTTAGCACTGGTACCTGCTAACACTGGTTCATTCACGGTGCTGAAGTATTTTCTGTGGGGAAAAAGTATATCCATTCATAACCCACTTTTTCGTTAATAACAACAAATGTTTTCGGATAATAGAACAAATTCATCAGAAAGGCTCAAGTCATAATATTTTTTACTAATACATCAGAAAGACTAGCCACAACACCTAAAAGATACACACCTGATTCTATAGCCTTCCATAATTTATCCAGGCGATCCCACTCTGTCTTCAATTCTGTCAATCTCTCACCACCGTGTGTATGTCCGCTCTTGATTTGGGATATTCTTCTTATTATCGATAACTTCCTGTTAATTAATGCTCCCACGTAATTCGCGTGTATCCGTTTCTTATCCTCTGTTAAGAAGTAAATTCATTATATTTTCCTCTCATTAATTAAGTTAAATGAACTAAATAATGACTGATAAGAATTTCACTCATAATCCACAATTTTTTTCCGTTTACTAATTCATCAGTCACCCAAAAAAATCACTATATCATTAAGTACAACTTACGTTTCTTCATCATGCGGCTTCACCGAACTAAGACGAGAAGACGTCTGTCACAGCTGACGAATGGAATCACAATCCTCGCTCTGCCTTGTCTCCTTGTCTTATATGCTTCACCCCTATATGGGGGGTGACTGGGAAATGATGGGAGTTCGTCCACATTTTCGACAATATCTCCTTAATGGACACCTGGGTCAACACAGGTCAGATAATGACCTCAGGCTCCTGGGGTGGTCTGTGATCTTATTAGAGATAAGACATGAAATGACCTCCAAGGTAGATTTCCGATAAAAATCTCCTTAGTGACTCCTACCCAATGCGCTCTTTGCGTATCTGATAAAATCTCCTTACAGATCACCTGGGTCAACACAGGTCAGACGAGTGCCATGACACGAAAGTGTGAGAACACCTGGGGTCGGCGACATGAGGGCGCTCTGTCTCCCCTTTGTTAACTTAATGAATTACATTTTTCTCTCAAATGATTAATGACACACAAGGTGCATTTCTGAGCGACCTTATCAGATCACCCGATCTGTGGCAGGATCTGTCTATCAATTCTTAAGGCTGATATATATCTTGAAAACACATTACCATATTCAGTATACAAGTCGCATCTCTCTGGTAAACACAGTGTCTCGACATTGGTAGTACAATGAACTTGAAAGCATACACATCTACTGATGTTGATATATTTCATTATCCGGCCAGGATTATCATTGCTGGTTATTCGAATAGTGGCAAATCTTATTTCACATCAAAATTAGTAAAGTTATACCATGAGAAATTTCCTAACATTATAATATGCGGTGTGAGATCTCATCCCATAGAACAAGATTCAGAGATATCTCATAAATTATCATTAAGTAAAGATATTATTGATCCACAGAATGTCATTGCATCACCTGATGAAAATACATTAATTATTGTTGATGATTTATTTTTAAAAGCTGGTAACAGTGAAATTATTCTGGAATGTGTTACTAAAGGTAGACATCATAATATAAGCATTATTCTGATTACTCAAAATATATTTCACGGGGGACGGTACAGTCGTACCATGGCTTTAAACGCTACTCATTTTGCTTTATTCAAAATGAGAAACCTCGGACAAATAGATATTCTAGGTCGACAAATTTTCGGTAAAAATAAAGAATTTGTTAATATGTATAAGTCCGCCATAAACCAATCACCATTTGGTTATTTATTTATAGACGTTGCATTAAATACCCCAGAAGCATTACAGTTGCGAACCAATGTGTTACGTCAGGATTCCTACGAAATTGTATGTCAATGGAGCGAACAAAATTAATTGAAAATGTTTATAAAGACGTTCACTCTGTGGGATCATTCTCTGGTATAAACAATTTATATGTAGCTGTAAACAAGATTGAGCCTTCCATAACCTTGACAGAGGTTAGAAATTTCTTAACTTCAGAAAGATCACAAACTTTACATGTGCTTAAACCTAAAAAGTTTCCTCGCAGGAAAATAATTGCACCTAAACCCCGGGTGATATTAACTTGTGATTTTGGGGATATGTCTAAATTATCCAGATACAATGACGGATATAAATACATTCTCGTGTGTATCGATGTTTTTTCGAGATATTTACAAGCAATACTCATGAACAAGAAAGTCGGACCGAGCACTTTACATGCATTACAAAAAATATTAGACAATGAAAAGACTAAGAATATATCGAGATTATTTACAGATAAAAGCAGAGTTTCTAAATAAACATGTACAAAATTATCTCAGGAGTAAACGCATAAAGATATATCATGTATTTTCGAATGAAACAAACACTTCCATTGCAGAGAGGGTCTTGCAAACATTGCAGAGAGGGTCTTTCAGACATTGCAGAGAGGGTCTTACAAACATTGCAGAGAGGGTCTTGCAAACATTGCAGAGAGGGTCTTACAAACATTGCAGAGATGGTCTTGCAAACGTTAAAACGTAAATTATACAAGTATATGACGAGTGCCAATACATTTAATTAATCAAAAATGTTAAGCGCATTGGTAGATGCGTATAACTCATCTCCACACTCGGGGATTGGTGGTAAAACCCCATTACAAGTCCATGGTATTACATCATTACAAGTCCATGGTATTACATCATTACAAGTCCATGGTATTACATCACTGGATGATATAAGGAATCAGTTTCGTATAAATTATAAAAATGGAAGATCCGATAAAAAACGTATCAGTAAGAAATTGGCTGTTGGAGACACAACAAGAGTGACTCTGAGTCGGAGATCATCCAAGTTTAACCGGTGGTTTCACACTCAAAATACAGAGGAAATATTTAAAATATATACAATTAATGATTCACAACCTACGACAACATATCATTTGGAAGATTTGAAGGTTGAGAAGATTAAAGGAACATTTTATCGTCAAGAATTGATACCAGTCACACCACCGCCAGAATATATTATCCAAAGAGAATTGAAACGAAAAAAAATTGGGGGAATTACGCATTATTTGGTATCTTATAAAGGTTATGATTCAACTTTTAATTCATGGGTTAAAGAAGGTGATTTATTGAAGATATGATGAATAAATCATTATTAGAAAATTTAAGGAATTAATTACTTTACACCAGTCTCCCAGGCAATCAACGGAAGAATGTATTACAACAGTTTAAGAAAACACATATAAGTTATATTAGTGAGATTTTCAAGATTTCTTTTTATATTTTATTTAAAAACATATCATACAATTTAACAAAACATCTGGCAATATACTCTCATAAAGGACTCTACTATAAGGTGCTGTCCTAGAACAATTGATACTTAAACAGCACATAAATAATACACACTAAAGAAAAACCCTATCACATAAGTAAATCCTTCAAACAAAAGGAACAAAAACTTTATGTTTACTTATACGTAAGATAAACTGAAACAAGGTTTAATGACCCCCAAGAAACCAAGACTTTCGTCATGATATAAATTCATACCCCCCCCAACCTGCTACTACCACGCCCGTGCACATCTGTGAGAAACTGGTACAAAACTTTTGCTTACATCTCCACGTACAAGGGCACATTCCATATGATTATTGAACACAATTCAAAAAACTCAGTAATATCACTAATAACTCAAACTCTGTACCTATAAACTACCTATGTTGACTAGAAAATCACTTAATCCATGATAGTCCTTAATAGTTTATAGGTACAGAGTTTGAGTTTAGTGGCTATGTATATTACTGGGTAGTTTTTTTGAATTGTGTTCAAAGTAATGATATGGAATGTGCACTTGTACGTGGAGATGTAAGCAAAATTTGTGTACCAGTTTCTCACAGATCCTGCCACAGACCGGGTGATCTGATAAGGTCGCTCAGAAATGCACCTTGTGTGTCATTAATCATTTGAGAGAAAAATGTAATTCATTAAGTTAACAAAGGGGAGACAGAGCGCCCTCATGTCGCCGACCCAGGTGTTCTCACACTTTCATGTCATGGCACTCGTCTGACCTGTGTTGACCCAAGTGATCTGTAAGGAGATTTTATCAGATACGCAAAGAATGCATTAACGATATTTTTTATCGGAAATCTACATTGGAGGTCATTTCATGTCTTATCTCTAATAAGATCACAGACCACCCCAGGAGCCTGAGGTCATTATCTGACCTGTGTTGACCCAGGTGTCCATTAAGGAGATATTATCGAAAATGTGGACGAACTCCCATTATTTCCCAGTCACCCCCCCATATGGGGGTGAAGCATATAAGACAAGGAGACAAGGCAGAGCGAGGATTGTGATTCCATTCGTCAGCTGTGACAGACGTCTTCTCTTCTTAGTTCGGTGAACCCGCATTATGAAGAAAGGTAATTTGTACTTATTGATATAGTGATTTTTTGGATGACTGATGAATTAGTAAACGGGAAAAAATTGTGGATTATGAGTGAAATTTTTATCAGTCATTATTTAGTTAATTTAACTTGATTAATGAGAGGAAAATATAATGAATTTATTTCTTAACAGAGGATAAGAAACGGATACACGCGAATTACGTGGGAGCATTAATTAACAGGAAGTTATCGATAATAAGAAGAATATCCCAAATCAAGAGCGGACATACACACGGTGGTGATAGATTGACAGAATTGAAGACAGAGTGGGATCGCCTGGATAAATTATGGAAGGCTATAGAATCAGGTGTGTATCTTTTAGGTGTTGTGGCTAGTCTTTCATGTATTAGTAAAAAAATATTATGACTTGAGCCTTTCTGATGAATTTTTTCTATTATCCGAAAACATTTGTTGTTATTAACGAAAAAGTGGGTTATGAATGGATATACTTTTTCCCCACATAAAATACTTCAGCGACCGTGAATGAACCAGTGTTAGCAGGTACCAGTGCTAACACCTCACATGGTCTGGGGAGTAATGGTGCGCACAGCAGTACTTCACAACGTGGAGGTGCGACCGTGAATATGGTTACCTCTGCCCTTGTTAATGAAGATGAGAGGGTGGGTACCTCTACTAGCACCTCACAACGTGGAGGTGCGCCCGAGAGGGTGGGTACCTCTACTAGCACCTCACAGCGTGGAGGTGAGTCCGAGAGGGTGGGTACCTCTACTAGCACCTCACAGCGTGGAGGTGCGCCCGAGAGGGTGGGTACCTCTACTAGCACCTCACAGTGTGGATGTGCGCCCGTGAATGTGAACGATTCCCAGGAAGCTGAGTTTTATGAAATTATCACATACATCCAGAATTTTCGAGGTAGGCACACAGTGAGTAAATATAGTGTCCCCTCAACTTATGAGAGAGATTTAAGAATGTATTTGCATGAATATAGAGAGTATTTTATAGGACAAATGCGAGATATGTATGATAGATCGCCTATGGCAATGTCACTCAGAATCCATCCGATTATAGTTATTAGGACATTACGCCAAAATGGACAGTTTGTGATAAATTTAGCATTTGAGATAGTTAGTGGAGAGTAAATCTCAGAAACATTTGATCGATGGGTGGAAACAATATTGGAAAGATACGAGACAGAATTACATAATCAGGAAGGATCTTGTTGGATCATAGATTAAATTGAATCTTTCAGTATCGAATATGTCAAGGTAGAACTTAGAGTACAATTAGGTACGTATATGGAATATCCCAAGAAATTGAGAGGAAGTCAATATATTTTTAACCCCGTTATTAATGATGGATTGTGTTTATTGCGTGCTTTTGCCGCCTATCAATGTCACAAAAAGAGTATGAGATGGGACAATATACACAGAGTTGTAAATACTTAGAGAGGATGTCTTAATCATGCAAAATCATCTATAGATGATTTTGCATGATCATCTATAGATGATTTTCCCATTACCCGTGATAAGTTAGGAATATTAGAGAATGAAAATAAGGTTGCGTTATATGTTTATCAATTAAGAAAGGATAAAGATGGGTCATTTGTATCCATGTGTCGTAAGGGAAATAAGAAATATAAGGACATTATGTGCGCGCTAATGTTGAATGAATCCCATTTGGTTTTAATCAAAGATTTTGATGGATATGTTAGAACAATAATGAATGAACCTGAAGTTAAGAAACATTGTCACAGATGTTTGATGAAGTTGAATACCCAGGAAGACGTAGATATACACGAAGAAGGATGTAAAATCAATCAGACTCTCGTATTCAAACCAGAAGGAACAACTGTACATTTTATAAATTTTAGTCCTACTCATTCCAGCGAATACATCGGTGTTTTGATTTCGAATGTGCGTTAGATACCACTCTCCCCGCGGGTAAAATTGAGTCTCGACATAAAGCCATTGCTTATTGTTATATTATATTTGATCGCAGAGGAGAAGTAGTGTGTATGAAGAGTTATAAGGGTGAAGATGCTGTTAATCATTTCATTTTAAATGTCAATGGTGATTGGACTAAGATAAAGTTTAGAAGAGAATATTATGTAATCCATATGACAGAGGAGGATAATGCCAGATATGATTCACAGACCACTTGTGAATTATGTGATACCACCTTCAAAGATACTAAGAAAAAACATAGACATCATGACCACATTTTAAAATTCAATAATTATATTGGTGCATATTGTGATCGTTGCAATTTACAATGTAAAGATAAGACTAGAGATTATTATTATTTTGTCATAACATGTCGCATGATTTAGGAATAATTTTAAAGGAATTGCAAGTTGATACATATGAAATTGAACTTCATTCGAAACAAGGACTCAAATTCTTGAAAGTGGATATAGGTCAGCTTAGGTTCCAAGATTTCTTGAGTTTAATAAACGGATCTCTGTCCAGTTTAGCAGATCAGCATATCAAAGCAGGTAAATCATTGAAATATACTGACATTGACCTCTTCGCTCTCGGGCCGAGAGGTTGTGCTGCGCAGTTGCTCCTGACTTGGTCTTGACGCACCTTCCGTTTTTCTGCAAGATGGCGACCAGTAGGAGGAGGAGAAGCAACACGGTGTGTGTTGAGTTGCTACCGGGAGCTATCTACCCAGCAAATGCTTCTGTTTTGCTGTCAGCGATTATCCGTGACACCTTTGGTGTTATCAATGATGACCTTAATGGTGTTGCCTTGAATGGCTCGAGGAGAATCTTTGTGAAATTCAACACGGCAGAGGCGTACGAGAAGACAGTGGAGCGCTTGCAAGAGAAATGTATCATCGTCAACACTGGATTAGAGGTCAGGCTAAGGGATGCCTCGACCTACTATACTTATGTTCGTGTGCGAAACGTGCCATTTGAGGCCATTGTAGTGGACATTAGTGAGGCGTTTCAACAATATGGTGTTGTGCACACGAAACAATGGGGCGTTGGTCGGACGGAATCTATGCTGGATTGCCTGAGGGCTCTTACACTTTAAAAATGTTCTTAAAACACCCCATACCGTCATATGTCATGCTGGACGACTTTAGAACGCAAGCTTTTGTCACTTACGCTGTTCAGCGTAAGACTTGTACAGTGTTTGGGGCATACGACCATATGGTGGCGGGGTGTCCCACAGCCATTGCGCCAAGAATGTTGGCTCCTAATGTACCTGTGGTACAATCCTCTTTTGAGGAACCTATACCTGCAAATGTGGTGGAGATGGGTAACGCCAGTTGGGCGGATGTAGTACAAGGAGTGGGGGATCGTTGTGTGACACTCCCTGAAGCACTGGGTGCTTCGCCAGTGGGTGAGTTGGAACATGTACTAGAGATTGATGGGATGGTGGAGAGTGTGCAACAAGAGGAATTGCCGAAACCAGTGCAAGAGATGATAAGCATTTTTCTGGCTGGTTCGGAGGTGGATGCCTCGGGGACGGACGGAATATTGCAGGGAGAGGAGGAAAGGCTTATACAGGCTGTTAGTGTGTTAGAGGATGGGGTAGACAGGCTACAATAAAATGTCACAATAAAATGTCAATAAAATGTCACATTAGTTGCATTTGTGTCCTTTTACTTAACATATTGTCGGTAATTCTACCAATATTAATACAAGGCAATAGTGGACTGTTGTGGGTGGGATCCTGGGGAATGGTCAAGTACTACAAAGCTGTAGATGAATGGTTCAGAGAACCGAAAAGTTGATAAATTTGACACATATGCAACACTTGGGTATCTTTATTGAGGAAACGTTTCGCCACACAGTGGCTTCATCAGTCCAATACAAAGTAGAAAGTTGTAAAGAGACGAGGAGTTTGAGGTAATCAGTCCCTCGATCTGGAGTCGATGTGTTCAGTCCAAGATTCATGGACTGAACACATCGACCCAGGCCGAGGACTGATTACCTCAAACTCCTCTCTCCTACACCTTTCTCTTTGTATTGAACTGATAAGTCACTGTGGCAAAGTTTCCTCAATAAAGATACCCAAGTGTTGCATATGTGTCTAATTTACTCCAAAGCACTACATTATTTATGACCATGGAACAAAGTACACGACAAAGGTACCTTCCTCGTTGTCTTCATGGTCTATGACCATGGAACAAAGTACACGACAAAGGTGCCTTCCTCGTTGTCTTCATGGTCTGTGACCATGGAACAAAGTACACGACAAAGGTGCCTTCCTCGTTGTCTTCATGGTCTGTGTCCATGGAACAAAGTACACGACAAAGGTGCCTTCCTCGTTGTCTTCATGGTATGTGACCATGGAACAAAGTACACGACAAAGGTACCTTCCTCGTTGTCTTCATGGTCTGTGACCATGGAACAAAGTACACGACAAAGGTGCCTTCCTCGTTGTCTTCATGGTCTGTGACCATGGAACAAAGTACACGACAAAGGTGCCTTCCTCGTTGTCTTCATGGTCTGTGTCCATGGAACAAAGTACACGACAAAGGTGCCTTCCTCGTTGTCTTCATGGTCTGTGACCATGGAACAAAGTACACGACAAAGGCGCCTTCCTCGTTGTCTTCATGGTCTGTGACCATGGAACAAAGTACACGACAAAGGCGCCTTCCTCGTTGTCTTCCTGGTCTGTGACCATGGAACAAAGTACACGACAAAGGCGCCTTCCTCGTTGTCTTCATGGTCTGTGACCATGGAACAAAGTACACGACAAAGGTGCCTTCCTCGTTGTCTTCATGGTCTGTGTCCATGGAACAAAGTACACGACAAAGGTGCCTTCCTCGTTGTCTTCATGGTCTGTGACCATGGAACAAGATACACGACAAAGGCGCCTTCTCGTTGTCTTCATGGTCTGTGACCATGGAACAAATACACGACAAAGGCGCCTTCCTCGTTGTCTTCATGGTCTGTGACCATGGAACAAAGTACACGACAAAGGCGCCTTCCTCGTTGTCTTCATGGTCTGTGACCATGGAACAAAATACACGACAAAGGCGCTTCCTCGTTGTCTTCCTGGTCTGTGACCATGGAACAAAGTACAGACAAAGGCGCCTTCCTCGTTGTCTTCATGGTCTGTGACCATGGAACAAAGTACACGACAAAGGTGCCTTCCTCGTTGTCTTCATGGTCTGTGTCCATGGAACAAAGTACCGACAAGGTGCCTTCCTCGTTGTCTTCATGGTCTGTGACCATGGAACAAAGTACACGACAAAGGCGCCTTCCTCGTTGTCTTCATGGTCTGTGACCATGGAACAAAGTACACGACAAAGGCGCCTTCCTCGTTGTCTTCGTGGTCGTTCTTTGTCTTCTTTCCCTTTTCTTCCCTATGTAATATGTCCTCTAAATAGAACGAGCGTTTTCGCAAGCTTTATAGTTCATTGATTTCTGCCTGGGTCAGATGACCAGAAGCTCTAGCTGTGGGTCATCATAGGACTAAGAACCGCGTCAGGAAACACTTGTCCTGTTTCCTGACATAACTTACCTAACCTGCTCTATCAAACTCACTATTCAAATTTTAAAATTCGCTAATTTAGGTTACCTTAAATTGACGTATTTTTTATATATTTAGAATAAACCAACAACAGACAGCTTATGTATGTCATTATGAAAAAGGACTTAGAACTTTGATATCCCCCAGGCACTCTTAGAACTGTGGTATTACCCAAGGCACTCTTAGAACTGTGGTATTACCCCAGGGACTCTTAGAACTGTGGTATTACCCCAGACACTCTTAGAACTGTGGTATTACCTCAAGCACTCTTAGAACTGTGGTATTACCCCAGGCACTCTTAGAACTGTGGTATTACCCCAGGCAATCTTAGAACTGTGGTATTACCCCAGGCACTCTTAGAACTGTAGTATTACCACAGGCACTCTTAGAACTGTGGTATTTCCCAGGCACTCTTAGAACTGTGGTATTACCCCAGGCACTCTTAGAACTGTGGTATTACCCATGCACTCTTAGAACTGTGGTATTACCACATACACTTTTAGAACTGCGGTGTTACCCCAGACACTCTTAGAACTGTGGTATTACCCAGGCACTCTTAGAACTGTGGTATTACCCCAGGCACTCTTAGAACTGTGGTATTACCCAAGGCACTCTTAGAACTGTGGTATTACCCCAGGCACTCTTAGAACTGTGGTATTACCCGAGGCACTCTTAGAACTGTGGTATTACCACAGCACTCTCAGAACTGTGGTATTCCCACTTGCACTCTGTACATTGGGTTTCCAGACACTCTTAGAGCTGGGTATTACCCAGGCACTCTTAGAACTGTGAGTATTACCCGAGGCACTCTTAGAACAAGAAGTTACCCAGGCACTCTTAGAACTGTGTATTAACCATGCACTCTAAGAACTGTGGTATTACCCAGCACCTTAGAACTGTGGTATTACCCAGACACTCTTAGAGACTGATGTATTACCCCAGGCACTCTTGAACTATGGTATTACTCACTGTGTCACTCTTAGAACTGTGGTATTACCCAGGCATCTTAGAACTGTGGTATTACCCAGCACTCTTAGAACTTGGTATTAGACTCTGGACTCCAGACCTTAGATGTGGTATTCCCAGGCACTTAGACAGGCACTCTTAGAACGTGGTATTACCCAAGCTCTCTGAACTGGTTTAGCCACAGACTCTTAGAACTTGATTACGCCCTAAGGCCCTCTTAGAACGTGGTATTACCCCAGGCACCTTAGAACTGGGTATTACCCAAGGCACTTTTAGAACTGTGTATTACCCCAGGACTCTTAGAACTGTGGTATTACCCGATGCACTTTAGAACTGTGGTATTACCAGGCACCTTAGAACTGTGGTATTACCCCAGGCACTCTTAAATTGGTATTCCAACACTCTTGAACTGGGTATTACCCAGGCACTCTTAGAACTGTGGTATTACCAGGCACTCTTAGAACAGTAGTATTACCCAGGCACTCTTAGAACTGTGGTATTACCCATGCACTCTAGAACTGTGGTATTCACCTAGACACTTTAGAACTGTGGATTCACTCAGACATCTTAAGATGAGTTTACCCAGGCACTCTTAGAACTGTGGTATTACCCTGGCACTCTTAGAACTGTGGTATTACCCAGCACATTAGAACTGTGGTATTACACCAGGCACTCTTAGAACTGTGGTATTACCCAAGGCACTCTTAGAACTGTGGTACCCCAAATTTGAACTGCTATTACCCAGGCACTCTTAGAACTGTGGTATTTCCCAGGCACTCTTAGAACTGTGGTATTACCCCAGGCACTCTTAGAACTGTGGTTTACCCAGCACTTAGAGACCAATTACACCAGGCCCTCTTAGAATGTGGTATTTCCAGGCACTCTTAGAACTGTGGTATTACCCCAGGCACTCTTAGAACTGTGTTATTATCCAGGCACTCTTAGAACTGTGGTATTACTCAGACACTCTTAGAACTGAGGTATTACCCCAGGCACTCTTAGAACTGTGGTATTACCCGAGGCACTCTTAGAACTGTAGTATTACCCCAGGCACTCTTAGAACTGTGGTATTACCCCATGCACTCTTAGAACTGTGGTATTACCACATGCACTCTTAGAACTGTGGTATTACCCAGACACTCTTAGAACTGTGGTATTTCCCCAGGCACTCTTAGAACTGTGGTATTACCCCATACACTCTTAGAACTGTGGTATTACCACTGACACTCTTAGAACTGTGGTATTTCCCCAGGCACTCTTAGAACTGTGGTATTACCCCAGGTACTCTTAGAACTGTAGTATTGCCACAGGCACTCTTAGAACTGTGGTATTACCCAAGAACTCTTAGAACTGTGGTATTACCACAGGCACGCTTAGAACTGTGGTATTACCCAAGGCACTCTTAGAACTGTGGTATTTTCCCAGGCACTCTTAGAACTGTGGTATTACATCAGACACTCTTAGAACTGTGGTATTACTCCACGCACTCTTAGAACTGTGGTATTACTCAAGGCACTCTTAGAACTGTGGTATTACCCCACGCACTCTTAGAACTGTGGTATTACCAAGCACTCTTAGAACTGTGGTATTGCCCCAGGTACTCTTAGATATATGGTATTTCCCCAGGCACTCTTAGAGCTGTGGTATTACACCAGACACTCTTAGAACTGTGGTATTACCCAAGACACTCTTAGAACCGTGGTATTACCCAAGGCACTCTTTGAACTGTGGTATTGCCCCAGGCCCTCTTAGATATGTGGTATTTCCCCAGGCACTCTTAGAACTGTGGTATTACCCAGGCACTCTTAGAACTGTGGTATTACCCAGGCACTCTTAGAACTGTGTTATTACCCCAGGCACTCTTAGAACTGTGGTATAACCCTAGGCACTCTTAGAACTGTGGTATTGCCCCAGGCACTCTTAGAACTGTGGTATTCCCAGGCACTCTTAGAACTGTGGTATTACCCAATGCACTCTTAGAACTGTGGTATTACTCCACGCACTTTTAGAACTGTGGTATTACCCCACGCACTCTTAGAACCTTGGTATAACCCCAGGCACTTGTTATTGCTATTCTTGCTTACTTCTTTCAGGTTTAGTGCAGTAGAATGGTAGCGTAGGTGAAGAGATACGGCCGTGGACTCGATGGGGGTTTATTGTCGAAAGATGTGGGTGTACACGGGTGCAGAGCGTGAGAGGGGACCGGGAGCCAGCTAGGGTATAACCTGCTTCAATCAGGTAGGCCGAGGAAGTGAGAGAGAAACATGGCAGGGTAGCCTGACATTGGTAGGCCTTCCAGAGGGCAGCACCGGAGTGCCGCGTAATTTGAAAGGGACTAAGAATAGGCTGCTTACATCCACTCGGCCACCTACCGCGTGTCGTCTCGACACGACAATACTTGCGGGCACGAAAGTGTAAACGAGTAATATGTACTTACAATAGATACCCAGGGGAAACTGGCTTCTGGTCACACGAAATTTAGGACATACAAGTATTATAGCAGGCCTCAAAAACTCTCCCATCCTGAGGGAAGAGAAAATTGGCGTACCCGTACAGCTGGACGGAGCACAGAGCAAGGCGATGTCGGCACTGGAACTAGAGTCTTTTATGTACAGGTTGTCCGCAGGGCTAAGGCATCAACTTGACTGCACATCCTTGAGCGCTGTACCATCCTCACATCTGCAAACAATGACTGACAGTAGCATTTCCTAAGTTGTGACATTTGACTCAAAAGGGTGGCACTGCCCTTACCTTTATACAGGTTTCACGAGACACACTGTGTGCACATACTTACAATAACATTATTTCCATGGAATTCATTATACTACAGGTACCCTTCTAGACTAAATTTTACATATTTACATGGTGTTGTCCACCCTGACTCCGTTATTTACTAACTATACAAAGTATGCACATTAATCCCCATTTCTGCAAGCAAACAATTAGAGTAGCTAGTGTAGGAGTCGGACAAGTCAGTAGGTATGTCAATGTCACAGAAATGTACTGCTGTCCTGGGTCTCAGGCCATAAGTATGGAGCCTTACAGGACTGTCATCTGTCGTAGTGGTAGCGGGTGAATAACTAGACAGGTTGTCACTAGTTTGAGTCTGATTGTGGCTTTGCAATGCATGCGATTCCAGCTCTGCTTCAGCTTGCACATGATCAATATACTTCATGTGGTCAAGGTGAGCTTCTCTGATAGTTCCGGTAGCTATCTCCCTCACCTCGAACTTATTGCCGCGGAGCTGTCGTAGGACACGGTAAGGACCGACAAACTTGGGGACAAGTTTATGCATACCAGGGGACAGTGTCTGGTTGAGCAACATAACTTTGCAACCTGGTTCCACCTTACTTTCCTTAGCGTGGGCGTTCGATCAGACGTGAACCTATCTGTGGCTTTTATTAGGTTCTCCCGTACTGGTTGGAAGACAAGCTGTGTGGTCCGCATCTTAACTATACCGGTGTTATTATCTTATCTTAACTATACCGGTGTCATAAGTTGGACTAGGCGGAGCAAACAGGATTTCGTACGGTAAACGCTTATCATAGCCGTACAAGGCAAAATGGGGTGTCTCGCCAATCGAGCTGTTGAGGGAAGAGTTCAATGTACACTGAACATCAGGAATAGCCACATCCTATGTAGTACAACTCGGATTAACGGTTACTCTGAGCACCTCCAGTTTGCGGTTTGTACGTTCAGCAAGACCATTACTCGCAGGGTGACGTGGAGCTACTGGTGCTTGGTGAATGTCAAACCTGGAACAAAGATGCTTCATCGTGGCATTTATGAACTCCGACCTATTGTCTGACAGGAGAACACATGGGCAGGTATGACAGAGAACGATATGCTCACGGAAAGCATTTGCGACTGTCTCGGCCGTTTTATCAAGGATGGGTACTAACTCGCAGTACCGCGTCAAGTTATCTACCATTACAAGCAGGTGTTTATTACCCTTCTCCAAGGTCGAGAAGTTCGTCAACAGGTCGACAGAAGTTCTCTCCCAGGGCTCCAACTTTGTAATGGATGGCAGAATGAGATTAAGGACCCGTGACAGTACCCTTGTGTTGTAAGCAAACGACACACTGGTGTACATACTTGGCAATTTCCGCTGCCATCTTAAGCCAGAAATATTTCATTCTTGCCTGTTTGATGCTGCGGTCCTTCCCAGGGTGCGCTGCGCCTGGGACATCGTGAGATCAACCCGAGTCGCGGGTACCAGGGACTCCAGTATCACCAGTTGGTGTACGGTTCTGCCGGGGTCCACCAGTCGAGCTACACGACACAGTACTCATGATTGACCACTAAGTCTGTCAGCGGAACAGGCGACTTGACCCGCGGGCCAACGTCCTCCTTGGTCAGGAATCGAAGGACTGGTGACCACACCGGGTCCTGCCGTTGGGATCTCTCTAGGTCCTCGATAGAGAACGAGTTGTCTACACTGACAAAGGCTATATGCTTCGACAAGGCATCAGCCACGACATTTTGCTTACCTGGAACGTAGCAGACTTCCAGGGGTTGTAGTCGTTAAAGGTGAGAGACCACCGAGCATGCTTTCCAGAGAGATTCTTGTTTGCAAAGAGGATAATAACGGCAGATGATCCGTGTAAATCTTGATAGGATACTGGTAAATAATGTCTCTGAAGTGGTTGAAAGCCCAGACGATGGCTAAGGCTTCTGGCTCTGTCACTGAGTAGTGACTTCAGCTTTGGTAAGAACACACACACACACACACACACATACACACACACACTACACACACATACACACGCCCCGATGGCATGGTGGCTAGCCCTCTTGCTTCACGCACGGAGGGCCCGGGTTTAATTCCCGGCGGGACCGAAACATTTTGAAGTGTTTCGTTGCACACACACATACATACAACAGGCCTAGTGTCTAAACGACATGTGCCTAGGACAAAATGGTAACTAACACACACACACAGATACACTCACACTCACATACACACACACACACACACACACACACACTCTCTCCATACATAAGTTTCACTCTGTGGTACAGTGGGCTACACAAGAAGAAGAATTACAACAAGGAGTCTGATGGACGAAACTGGGAGGGTAGCATGGGAGGTAGAGCACACCAAAAAGGAGGTGGAGTGGGGAAGGAAGCTATTAGAGCTTAGCATGAAAATGGAGGAGAAGATAGCTGCAGAGAGTAGGAAGTGGGATATTCAAGCCAAAACAGCAGAAACTAAGATACAGTGCTTAGAAGAGAAACTTCAAAACCTGAAACAGCTTAAGAGAAAAATGACATTTCAGACATGTCATCAGGAATTTGTGCATCAGGCAAAGATAAGGGGACTGT
>WNWK01015287.1:0-27500 GCA_009830355.1 Cherax destructor
GTATGGGGAGATGTTTTTAACAGAAACAGAAAAAACTCCTTGTTTTTAACAAAGGACAGCCCGGGGAACGTGACAAACCTTTGGGCAAGAAGTTTTTTCCCCTTGCCTCTTTAAGGGGCTCCTTGACGGGTAAAGAGGCTATCGGTTTTGGGGGGTGGCCCTTTTGGTCTTCTTCCTCAGACCAAACCCAAAATCCCCCCCAATCCCCCCCCCTTTTTCCCATTCCCCATCCTCCCTTTTCCCTTTCCTCCCCCCTCCCCCTCATCCCCCCCTTTTTTCCCTTTCCCCCATTTTTACCCGGGGAGCTTCTCTCCTTTCTAGTTCCTAGGTGGGGGGAAGGGAAAAAGTAAATCCTTTCCCTTTCCCGTTGAGGTTTTTGGGCGGTGGTGTTTTTGCCGGGGAAATCTGGATCGCCTGGGGATGTCCAGCCCTCCCGGTCCCCGGGGGGGGGCCCTTTGGGTATTTTTTCCGGGCGGGGGGTTGTATCCCCTGGAGGCCCCCTTTTTCGGTTTCCCGGGGTGGGGGCCCAAAGGGCGGTATGTTTTGTGGCGGATACCCGGGCCCCCCCTCTCTTTTGCCCGGGTGGCTCGGTGGATGTAAATTTTGCTACCCCGGATTGCGGGTTTTACTGGCTGAAGGGTAGGGTATCACGGGTTCCATGCAGCATCTGCACTACTTGCGGTGTTGAGGTCCTCTTGGGCCGGGGGGGATTTCGCCCCTTTCATTCCTCCTAGGACCTATTCCCCCACTTTCCCCCCTTTTTTTATTTTTTTTTTTTATTTTTATTTTCTTTTTTTTCTTTTTTTTCTTAAAAAAAAAAAAAAAATAAAAACCCATGGTGCCCAACCCTTTAAACCCCTCCCCCCGGGCCCCCTTTTGATCCGCCCCCATTTCGCCCTCCTTTTTAAAGGGATAACTTTTTGGAAAACCCTTTTCCCCTGTCCCTTTTGGCGGTCCCGGTTCGTCACCTGTTTCCCAGGTCCCAGGGCCCGACCCCCCTTTGATACTCTGCCCCTTCGCTCTTCTCGGCCTTGATTCCGGCTTCCCCCTCGCGGTGCGGAAATTTTTCGAATCCCCCGTCTCCCACCCGGACCCCCCCCGGTCCCCCCCAAAACGACCAAGACCCAAAAGGGAGGGTTCGACATTTTCCTTCTCTTTCCCTCCCAAAACGCCCAAGCTCGTCCCCCTCCCCTTAAACTCTCTGTTTCAAACTACTCAATGGACAAATTTTTTTACTCTTCGTCCAATTTCTCCTAATACCTATTTTTCCCAGACCATAGTATTGGAAAGGCTCTCTACGCCATGTTGGTCAAAACATCTCTTTTCCGCTCCCCAAAGCGGCACTCGCATCATCACGGCCCAGAATGCTGGCCAAGCTCGGATCTTTCTCTTCTTACGACCATTGACAATACACCTGTTACTATTGAAAAGCACCTTTCCCCTTTAATTCTTGTTGTGGTTCTGTCATTTTGCCCCACACCATTGTCCAACGGAATTTCAGACATGTGGTGAGGGATTTTCCGAGCGGGGGCCCCAAAGAACCCCCCTACCCTTAAAGTTGACATTTTTGTCCCCCCAGCCAATAAGCGAAAGGATCCCAATATAGCTCGTTTAACGTTTGACTCCCAGAACTGCCACCTTGGTCTACATTGCAGGTCAACGTTTTACAAGTTGAAAGGTGCCCCCTACACCGCAGCAGTGAAAACTGCTGGCGTTTTGGCCCACCCCAGCAAAATATTGCAGGTCCAGGGCCCGAATGCCCAGTCTGTGGTGTTTTGGACCATGCCAGTTCTTCTTGTACTCTACCTCCCTCTTGCCTTAACTGTCATGAGGAAACCCCTTTCCCATATTCTCCCCGTTGTCAGGTTTACCTGAATGAGGGGAAATCCGTTGTCTAAAAGGGGGCGGAAGGCTTCTCCTATGCTATGGCTGTCTCATCTTCGCCTTAAAGGGAAACTTCCCGTATTTCTTATTCTCGAATTGCTAAACGTCCCCCGCTTCTGGGGCCCCAAACTTCCACCTTCCTCTGTGGTTGCCTCATCCCCTCCCCCCTGTCTCAAAACCCTTTTTTGATTTCTTGGCCCCGGGGTCCCTACCTCCCCCTTACTTCCACACTCCTTCCCTATTCACTCGCAAAATTTCCTAGTCCCACGTCCTCGTTTTTCACCTAAACCCCCAGCGCCCCCCCTTTATAAGCCCGGCAAAAATCCCTTTGCCGGGTTTCCTTCGCCCCCGACTAGTTCTTAACTTGTGTGGAGGTTCATCCCCCCTCCTCATACCTCCTTCACCCCCTGTCCCCCCCCAAACCCCCCCTTCGACATTTTCCCTCTTCTACCCCCTTTTCCCCTCTACTTTAGTGCAGTCTATAGACTCCCGATGTTGCTCACTCTTCTTCCATTTCTAATGAAAGCCCCACATTCTGCATCTTTGCTTCCGAAACACTGGAAGTTTTTCAGAATATATTACAGAGACTGGACAGATGATGGACACTACTCCACCTGGGGTTTCCCTCTCTTTTTTTGTCTAAACCCCCCCTTCCTTCCCCGCCCTCCTCCTTCTCTGATTACAGGTCTTCCGCTCCTCCTCGTGGACTTTTCAAACCCCTAGTCCATAGTTTCCCTCTCCTTCCATTTTAATCTTTCTCTCCATAAATCTGGCTTTTTTCAGTGGAATATCCGAGGCCTGGGGGAAAAAACCCAGGGTGAGTTTAGGTGTTGCTCTCCCAGTTTTCCCCTTTGGGGTCTGTTTGCGGGCCCCAAATTACAATCCACTGTTATCGGGCCCCTTTTCAGGCTATAATTTGTTAATTCCCGGACCCTTTTTTCCGATGGAACCTTTAACGAAAGTGCTCTTCTTATACGCACTGGTGTTCCATACCGTCAGCTCTATTTTCCCTTCTTCCTTTTGCAGCCCGTATCCACTTGAATAAGTGGTATACACTCTGTTCTTTATATCTCTCCCCCTTCGGGGGAAAATTGTCTATCCCAGATTTGATTTTCTGGTTTCTTCCTTACCGCCACCCCTTCTATTATTTGGCGATTTTAACGCCACCATTTTCTCTGGGGGGGTCGCACTGTGACCCCCCATTCAGTTGGACATTTCTTGCTTCTTTTCCCCCTCCATGTTTTAAATACGGGTACCCTACCCATTTTGACCCCCGAACTCATTCTTTCTCCTGCATCGATCTTTCCATCTGCTCTTCATCAACTGTCCTTGATTTACCTGGTCTGTCCTCCCGGACTTCATGACAGCGATCATTTCCCAATCACCCTTTAAGCCCCCTCTGTTTTCTCCACCTCCTCATTGCCCACGCGGGAATTTGACCGGGCGAAATGGGCCCTTTTACCATCTTACTGCCTTTCATGGGGTTTCCCTTTTTTTCGTCCTCCATTGATGAGGTTTTCATCTTTTTTGTCCTCCACCCTTCACAGCGGCTTAAATTCTATTCCCCAAACCTCGGGAAGCATCCTCAAAGTGCGTGCCTTGGTGGTCTCCTCTTGTGCTCGGGCAGTGCGTTTGAAACGGCTGCATGGGGCGGGCTTGGGTATAACAGAACCACAGAAAACCCCCTTGATTTCAAGCGGGGCTATTGCTCGCCGTGTCATCGTGATGCTAAACGCACTTGCTGGCGAGATTCGTTTCTACTGTCACTTGGCTTCCTCGATGGTGCAGTCTGGAAGAAAGTGGGGAAAATTAAGTGGTAAATTCCCCCCGACCCGGCTCCTGTTTTTCCCAGGTTGCTGGTGTCGTTCCTTTCTTCTAAGTCTTGATTTAAAACCCCTTTGTTTTTTCTTCTCTTGAAGAATCCTATAATTCCCTTTTTCCCCTTCAAGAACTGGGGGAAAACACTTTTCCGGGATCATCGGCCTGGGCCGCCTAATATTGTATGCTCAGCATTTCATATCTGTCTTACTTTCTTAGACTCTTTAATCTTTATGGTGCAGGGGTTTTTCCCCCAGCTGTGGAAGTTTTATTGTTCCCTTTTTAAAAACCAGGTGCTCGGACGTGACCCCTCTCACCCCGACCCTTTTAATGCGTTTGCAAGGTGATGGCCGGTTTGGGGCGTTTGATGGGGTTTTTAAAAACTCATATCTCCCTTCTTGGCTTCCGGGGGGCCGTTCCCATTCCCCCCTTGCTGCCGGGATATTATTTTAAATCCTTTGAAAACCCCTTTGTTATCCTTTTTTTCCCCTTGAAAAGGGCATGATACAACGGAGTTAAAAAATTTTTGGGCCCCAGGCCCCCCTTCCCCCCGGGGAAACCTCCCATTTTTTTAAGGTTTCTTAAATTTTACAGACATTTCGGGTCGGGTTAGTAATAAACTCCCGGTTTGTCCAACTGAAGGTTTTCCCCAGGGATTGTTCTGAGCACAACTTTTTTTCTCTTTATAAATAATCTGGCATCTGTTCCCCCCCAATTTTGGTCTCGCTCTATGTGGATGACTTTGTATACTTTGCGGGTGCTGACTTCCCCTCTTGCAGTTCCCCAGCATGCCATAACCGGGTTTCTGTTTTTACCCCCCCACGGGTTTAAATTTTCAGTGGAAAAACTCATAAAATTACTTCCCTGAGTTCTTTTCCCCTCGTCATCCATTGTACCTATCGGCTCACGTACCCGGGGTATACAGTCGGGTTTTCTGGCTCCTGTTTGACCCAGTTTTTAAAACCTAAAACCTCTCTAAAGGGCGCTTTCTGGGCTGAACCCCAAAACCCTGGCACATCTTTCTGGGGCTGACCGTAAACTCCCCTTGTCTACATTCGGCCCAATTCTTAAACTCGTTATGGTGACCAGATATTTTCCCACCCCTCCCCCTTTTTCCCCAACCCCCTCCATCACCGGGGATTGCTTTGGTGCTTTTGTTTTTCCCCCGGTTGGGGCCCTCTGTGGCAAACATTCCTCCTTGTCGTCGTCGCGATGCACATTGCATTCCTATTATTTCCTTCAACCCCCCAAAAACCTTTGTATGGATTGTCAAGATGTTAAGGAAACCCGTTATTTGTTGTCGCCCTTTTACTTCGTCCCTTTTTCTTGTCTGCATTCCTCTTTCTTCCCTTAGCTTCCCCCTTTTTATGTTCTGTGGCTTCACCCTTTCCTCTCCCCCCGGGGGAATTCCCTGTCCTTTTCTGTTCTATTCCCTACCTTCAAAACCCAACTCCTAGGGGCTTCCCTCTTTCTTTTTAACCATTTCCCTTCTCATTCCCCTGCCATCGCAGTATAACCATGGTTAAAGTCATCTGGGCGTGGGGCGCAGCAAAATTTTTGGGAAACTGTGGGGGCATCTAACCCTCCACATTTTAGGCTGAATTTTCCATTCTGTGGCACTTATCCGTTTGCTCATTCCTGTTTACCATTTTTGGTGTTTTTTGACTCCCATGCTTTACAGGCTATCCCGTAAAAATACACCTCACCCCCTTTTTTATCCACCCTTTGGGTTTGATCTTTAAGCATAAAAATATTTTTTTTGTTGGGCCCTGGTTTTGACGTACAGGGCGAACACAAACTTTTCGGTCACGTACGCCCCAGTTTCATTGGTGTTTTTCCGGTATTTTGCGGATTGCTCCCCCCTTCGCACCGTTGGGAACAAAAATGGGTTTATGGAATAACAAACTTCATTTTTTAAAAGGTTATGGTTTTGGCCCTTTTTCTTGCCCAATGTCGAGGGTTGGGAGACTCTCTCCTCTTGCCGGCCCCTCTCCTCCCCGGTTTTCTGGGGTCCCCGCCCCTCTCTGGGATTGTCAGGTTCATTCTTTCATACCCGTTTGGGTGCCCCCTCTTCCCGAGCCCAGTTACCTAACGCGTTTCCCCCGGCCCCTTTCTTTTCCCTTCCCCCTTTTTCAGATGGACCCTCCTTTTTCCGCTCTCTTTTTACTTTTTTTCGGACTTACTACACAAACTCTGAAGATTATACCTCAGCACCTCCCTCAGTCCCTTCACCTCGATTCTTCCCTCATCCTTCATATCACATGCTGCACTCATACCTCCCTAATCATCCATCTCCCTCAACAACCACTCTCCCATTCTACAATAACCTGCAGGCTTATAACCCTGTGTTCTTTTCTATTAATTATTATTATTATATAACCCTGTTTTTAGCACTTTATTGATTTAATAAAAAATAATTCTTGAAAAATTATATAAAAATACTTGTTTTTATCAATAAATAGTTAAATTTTTTAAATTGTATTTATATATACTCTAATTTATATATAATGACCTCATATACATATGTACAGGGGGCCCCCCTTTAACATTGTTCTTTATTTTTACAGTGGATCCTCCACTAACATTGATCTTTATAAAACAGGGGGCCTCCATTTTAACAGTGCTTTATATATACAGGGGAAAACCCCCACTAACATTGATACTTTTTATACAGTGGAACCTCCTTTTCTTGATACTTTATATATGAGGGAAACCCCCCATAACATTTTTCTTTATATATACGGGGGAACCCTCCACTAAATTGTTGTTTTTTAAAAGGGGGAACCTCACTAACATTGATGCTTTTAATTAAATGGAACCACTAACATTGATACATTATATATACATTGGAACCCCCACTAAGTTGATGCTTTATATGTACAGTGGAACCTCCAATAACGAGTTTAATCCATTCCATTACCTTCTTCGTATCTGGATTTGCTCGTTTGCAAGTCAATTTTCCTCATTTAAATTAACTAAATGGAATTAATTTTTTTCCAGGGGAAATTTCCCGGGCCATAATATCTAATAATTTCCTAATATCAACTCTAGGTTATTTATCATCAAATTCATCAATATGACATATAACAATATAAATAAGAAAGAAACCTAAAATATATACTCAGAATAAATAAAATATGTCATGTGACAAGTGGAGGATGACAAATGGTTTAAAACAAACAAGTTGATAAATAAGACATTAAACACATTTGGAAATCTTTATTGAAGAAATGTTTTGCCACACAGTGGTTCATCAGTCCATTACAAAGAAGGAAGGTGTAAGGAGAGCAGGAGTTTAAGGTAATCAGTCCCTCAGCCAGGAGCAATGTTTTCAGTCCATCAATCTTGTAGAAAGTACAGCATAGGGGAAAAAGAAGTGGCTTATATACTGTAGTCAGGTGAGGGAAAGCAGGAGGTGGGGGCATGGTGTCCATCCCCTATGACCCCAATTTGGATGAAGACCTACTTCGACTAGTGGATGGTACCACCCTTGACCCGCCTCCCGCTTCACCTCCCTGACTACAGTATATAAGCCACTTCTATCTATGCTGTAGTACGGTAAGCCAGCGGATGGCCTCGGTCAGATGACCATAAGCTCCAACGGTGGGTCATTATCGACTAAGACCCGCATCAGGAAACACTTGTCCGGGGTCCTGACAACCTTACCTAACCTAACCTATGCTGTACTTTCTACAAGATTGATGGACTGAACACATCGACTCAGGCTGAGGACTATTACCTCAAACTCCTCCTCTTCTTACAACTTCCTTCTTTGTATTGGACTGATAACCACTGTGTGGGAAAATGCTTTTATCAATAAAGATTTCCATATTTGGTTTAATCCTTAATCATCAAGTGAAGTGACCATAATCACTCAACTTTTTTGTGGTATTCACTGCCATCAGTGATGGTTCGAAACCGTCTATTATTATAAATTTTTATAGTACATTACAGTGGAACCCCCAGTTTCAGCAGTGATCCGTTCAGGAGCTAGGCCTAAAGTCGAAGCATCTGAAAGTCAAAACAATGTTTCCCAAGAAATAATGGAAATAAAATTAATCCGTTCCAGCAGCCAAAAATATTCACATTTTTTTTTTTTTTAAAAAATAACTATAGTTTTACATACACAAAACAATTATGAATACATATATAGTATATATAAAGTAATAAATTTACTGAATAATTAAACCCCCTTTAAGGGGCTCCTTGTCATGGTAAAGAGGCTATTGGTCTGAGGATTGGACCTCTTGGTCTTCCAACCCCCGAACCTAATTACCTCCCTATCCTTTCCCCTCCTCACTTTTTTCCCCTTTTCCCCCTCATCCTCCCTAATTCCCTTCCCATTTTTAACCTTTGGGGTTCTCTCCACAGGCATTCTAGTTCCTAGGTGGGGGAAGGTACCTGGTCCATCCCCTTCCATTGAGGTTCTTGGTGGTGGTGTAGTTTACTGTGAATCTGGATCACCTGGGGATGCGATCCCTCCAGTCTCCAGGGGTGGCTTTGGGGCGATGGGTGTATCTCTGGAGGCCATCTTTCAGATTCAGGGGGTGGCCGAAAGGGGGTATGCTTTGTGGCGGGTGTCCGGCCTCCTTCCCTTTTTTTTTCCCCCAAGGTTTCTCGGTGGATGTGAGGTTGCTATCCTGGATTGCTGGTTTTGGCATGAAAGGTAGGGTAGCACAAGTTCCATGCCGTATCTGCACTACTTGCGGTGCTGAGGTCCTCTTGGGCACGGAGGATTTACGCCCTTTTCATTCCTCCCAGGAGCTATTCCTCCACGTTCCCTCTTTTTTTTTCTTTTTTCATTTTTATTTTTTTTTATTCTTTAAAAAAAAGAAAAAGTAAATCTAACCCTGGACGACCCAATTCATCCGTGAACCTATTACCCCCGGGCCCCTTCCTGTTACCGCTTCCTGTTCTGACCCGGCCTCATTATCAGACCACTCTTCCAGTGCCCCTGTACCTCTCGTTGGTGCTGGTTTGTCACCTACTTCAGGCACCGGGGTACCGACCGGCCCTTTTGATATGTCTAACCTTCGCTCTTCTTTAACCTTTCTTCCGGCTTCTCCCTCTATGGTGCGGCAATTTTGGGTTGCTTGCCAGTCCCACGAGGACCAATTCTGGTCCACATCTAAACACCCAAGACTCCCAAAAAGCCAAACACCTTTTTTTTAGACCAACAGATCTAACAAAAATTAAAGTGAATATGTAATTATAGTTCATTATCGTGATGTATTGTTTTTACTTCTTAAGAATACAAATTTAACAGAAATAATAGTATTTCTTACCCTAAATTGTGGGTGCTGGTGTTTGTGGATGATTGTGAAGAGAGTGGAGAGTTATGCCCTGGTCCTACTAGGCTGAGGTGGATGGTAGAGGTTCTGGAACTGAAGTCGATAGTTGTACTGTCTAGCTTTAAGTCATTCAGTAAGTCAGTCAAGTCATTCAGTAAGTCAGTCAAGCCATTCAGTAAGTCAGTCAAGCCATTCAGTAAGTCAAGCCATTCAGTAAGTCAGTAAAGCCATTCAGTAAGTCAGTCAAGCCATTCAGTAAGTCAGTCAAGCCATTCAGTAAGTCAGTCAAGCCATTCAGTAAGTCAGTCAAGCTATTCAGTAAGTCAAGCCATTCAGTAAGTCAGTAAAGCCATTCAGTAAGTCAGTCAAGCCATTTAGTAAGTCAGTCAAGTCATTCAGTAAGTCAGTCAAGTCATTCTGTAAGTCAGTCAAGTCATTCTGTAAGTCAGTCAAGTCATTCAGTAAGTCAGTCAAGTCATTCAGTAAGTCAGTCAAGTCATTCAATAAGTCAGTCAAGTCATTCTGTGGAGAAATTTCTTCAAAAGAGGGGGTATCAGCCCTTTCAAGGGCCCAGCCCTTAGAAAGGGCCAGACGGCATCTGGCTTCCTGGTCAACAGTTTAATTAGTAACAAATGTCTGTACTTAAATGACACTGAGGCACGTATACCAAGCTTCTTGAGGTTATTGGTAGTGTATATGAGTTATAAACTATAGAGAGAAATTGATTCTCTTTGCAGTAGCAGGAAAGTTGATGAAAACAACTGTTTCACTTTCTACACTTGAAAAAACTCTCATGTGCTTTCAGTGATCTAAATATTAAAAGAACACAAGCATTTGAACTGCAAACTGTTGCAGTGTTTAGCAAGTGAGGAATTGGTGCTTAGGTCAGCGATACCAAGCAAACTGAGGCCAGGAGCGAGGGAGGACGTACTTAAGAAACCAAAGAGGAGGGCTTGTGGCGCTTGATTTCACCTAACAAAGGAACATTTGTCGTGTGCATCCGATCTCTTATCAATTTCCACTAACACCGGGAAATCAGATAAGAACTCTGTTCCAGCGTGTTTTAGTGATAATCATAAAATAGCGGTATATTACAGAGAAGTGTGCGCAGCTTCTTAATACTGCTAAAAGACAAACGTAGAGAGACAATCGCAAGTGTACTTCATCGAACAAGATGGTGACTTATCAGCAACATTCTACAATCAAGACAGCATTTCCGCTATGTATGGTGGAGCCAACACCATTGCTCACATTACAATGAGCAAGGTAGGTTTTGATGTTCTTGTCGGGCAGGGACTGCGCAGTTCTTGTTGTGGCAGGGACATCAAAATTTATCTATTGACAGCAGTAATATGTGGACTTTTGAGTCCATCCCAGTAAGTATCAGTTCAGTCCCTTAACTGACTGACTATATGGGAATACGCTCTTCTAGGGCAATTCATTTAAACTAATAACATTTATTTTTGACAGCCCAAGGGGTTGGAATGTATGCATCCTGTATAATGGCGTTGGGGATGGCTGCGAAGTTGTGGATTCATCAATAAGCTAAGTTGCTTAATTACAGTTCATTATTCTTAGGAATTCCAATTCCCTACCAAATTGGTCCTTCGAACCGAATAAAGTGGCCACATGGTGGTCCAAAGACTTATACTACAGTGTATAAGTGTTTACAATCCAAGGTCCTTCGAAAAAAGCTGTAAAACTAGTGCTTTTACAAAAGAAACCAGAATATATGAGTCACTCTTCTCGATCAAAGAGCATGGACGGACCTCGCTGGCATAGAAAACATGAGGCGCTCACCCAGCAGTCAGTCAGCCAAGGGGGGGGCAGAGTAAAACTCCCCCACTAACCCTGCATGGGAGCGACCCTTCAATTCTGCTTAGTCAACGAGTGACTCAGACTGGCACAGCTAGTCTCTGAATGTGTATATACACATAGTGTTTATAATGTTTATAGACACAAATTAAGAGAAGAAACTGTCTTATGTTTGTCTCTTATATATTTTAGGAAGTTATATTAAGTTTAAACTTTCATATTAACATTACATTTATGTATATGTATATGAACATTGAATATGTATGTGTGATATACATTTGTGCATTTATATACATTTATATAGTCATTAATGTAAGTGAATGAAGTGTATAACCTCATTACTTAAATCAACACAGTGTTTGTCTGAGACAGCAATTCAGTACATAAACACCATATGTACTCATCCATATATACTCTGCACTTTCCAGACCACTGACCCTGAGGTCACGGTTAGTGGGTCAGCAGTGTTGCTGACACAATCAAAATACATTCAGCTGTGAGGCTGGAGTTTTAAACACTCTTAAGTGTGTTGCTAGTCATTATTCTAGCACAATGTCATCATTAAACACAAAATTCAAATCTTTACAGACAAAACTTACTCAATTAGAAGGTTTAATTTCAGCCTGTATAGGGTTAACCCAAGACACAAATACAGACTATGATGAGTTAGAAATAAAATATGAATTACTTAACAAACATCTGGAAATCATTAATTCAGACTATGAGATTTATGAGTGATTTTTTTTAGATTCTAACCCATCAGAGGAAGACATTAAAAGTGTCTTGGATACCTTTAGTGAACAACAATTAAGGTGGACAGGAATACAGGCTATCTGCTGCAAAATTTTGTCACACGAGACCTACTGTAACTAGTGGTCAGACACCTGCCACACCTTGTGTTAGATTACTTCTACTGCCTACCTTGGAAATGCCTATTTTTTAAGGCAACAATTATGAAGAGTTTATAAGTGGGTTTCATTCTTTAGTGAATTCACGTACTGACATAGATGATATAGCTAAGTTCAATTAGCTTAAATTTCTCATGAAAGGAGAACCCTATGAACTGATTAAATCATTTCCAGTGGTCAAAGGTAATTTTGCTCTAGCCTTACGTGTCTTAGCAGATATTTACCTTGATGCTGACTAAGCCAGGGTTAGACATGCAGTCTTAATTTCAAGCTTGAAACCACCCAAACATTGTCTTTCAGACTTAGTCATTTAGGATCACATTAGACAATAGTCTCAGAACTGTGGGAGTTAAATATGACCTAAAGCAATGTGATTGGTTTATCTGTGGTATTGTACAAGATAAACTGTCACCACAAACCATTGAACATTTAAATATTATGTTCAATAAATGCTATTTCACTTGTGAAGAAATTAGCAATAGTTTACAATCAATAGTTTCATGCATGCAAGCAATGAGATAAGATAAATCCACCAATCCTATTGTGGATAATAAACCTTCAATTCAATACAAAAAGAGTATACCTATTCCCACTAAACCACAGAATGGAAAAACCCATGTAGACACTTATCAGGCTGTGAATACAACAGACAGTAAACAGACTGTCACACATAAACATTCTCCAAAATGTGTACTTTGTGATGGAATACATTGGGCACAGTATTGTATTCAATACACAACAATGGAGGCACGAAAACAACTTGCTCAACAGCTGAAAAGATGCATTAAGTGTTTAGGTGAACACAAGGGAGGTAAATGCTCACTGAAGAAGTGCTTTAAACTCAAGGGTATGCATCATACAGCATTATGCCCAAGCACTTATGCTGAACAACCGACTTCCACAGAGTCAGGAAGTCAACAAGCAACAGCATAGTTAGATATAGCTGGATTTTTCCAAAGTTCTGGTAAGCAGAAATGTGACCTAGCCAGATTCACTGTTGGTCTAGGAAACAGGAAAAAGACAGTAGAAGCTGTGGTAGTTGATGATTTGCCTAAGTCAGTGCAGATCCGGGGATTAAGAGATACAGTTGCAGCACTGAAGGCGGCCAAGGTGAAGTTAGCCTGTCCTGACATACAGACGGACACAATTAGTCCAATTGATTTAATGATTGGAAGTGATTACTATCACTGTTTTTTGGAAAATATAGTAAGTAAACATGATGTTCACTTGCTGAAAACAGCTGGGGGTGTGGAAAATTTGGGTATTTTCCAAAAGTTGTAATTGATAAAGTTTCCAATATGAATAGATATCTAATGTACTGCTGGTGGTTCCACATTATGGAGACATGAGATTAGAACCATCCAACCATCACATGGGCATGCGGCGGTTTTTTTTTTGAGGGGATTGGAGGAGGCTGGGCAGAGGGCGGCAGTCACGGGTAGAGGCCTACACGGCAGATATCAGGTGATGGGTTCAGGAGTTTGGCGATTACATCAGCCAGACCGGACTTAATTACTTCACTTCGTAATATGGAGTGACATCAAAGGCCTAATTCGAACTCCAGTGATGCGACCATAATGAGGTATCATTGCAGTGGATCCCTAAGGGAAACAGCAAGATTATATTCGTGCAAAATAGAGTCACAGAAATTAACCAGATGCAAGAGAAATATGAGAGTTTGGGCCAACATAAGATAACTTTTAATCACATACCTGGAGAAGAGAACCCAGCTGATCTCGTCTCGTTGGGTTGACTTATGTAAAATTTGTGAAGACTTTATCATTGTTTAAGGGACACAGTTGGTTGGTGGATAAAATTAATTGGCCTGTTCAAAGGCACATATTGCTCTGGTGGAAATTCCTATGAACACGGCTCCAGTCCTCGGTTCCTCCTTAGCCATTTATATAAATAGATACTCATCCTTCCCAAAATTGATTAATGTCACGAAGTTGGTGTTTAACTTCATAAACAAGATGAATATCCCGTATGATTTTCCTCATCCCCTGAAATACTGGGTACAGAGAGTACAAGGAGAAATCTATGGAGAGGAAACTTTAAAATTACTAAGGGATGGAAAAATTGGGAAAGGTTCAATAATAGAGAAATTGGGGCTGTACTTGGAGGATGACGTAATCAGGTGCAGAGGTAGATTGCAAAATGCTGAATTGGGTGAATATGCTAAACACCCTATCTTGCTGCCCAAGACTCATCATCTAACAACTTTAATTGTATTAAATGCCCATAAAACTGTGATGCATAAGGGAGTAAAAGATACCTTAAATTGCATTAGGGAAACTTTCTGGATTCCTCAGGGACGACAGAGTGTGAAGAGAGTCATCAAGACATGTGTAGTGTGTCGTGGTGTACATGCCAGAACCTACATATACCCAGGACCTCCACCAGTGCCCAAGGAACGAGTGCAGTTAATAAAGCCATTTGATGTAACAGGTGTGGATTACAGTGGTCCAATCATTTTAACGGTACTGCCGATGGTGTTCCTTTAAAAGTCTATGTGTGTTTATTAACTTGTACCAATACAAGGGCAGTACACTTAGAAGTGGCACAGGATTTGTCTGCAGAACCATTCATACAGCTGTTTCGTAAATTTGCAGCTAGGAGATCCTGTCCGAGACTAATGATTTCAGATAATGCCACTAACTTTGTAGCGGGAGCACAACATTTGAAGGAATTAAATGAGAGTAATGATGTACAGTCTCTGTTAAATCAGCGAGAGTGTGGCTGGAAGTTTATTGCTCCCAGGGCCCCCTGGCAAGGGGAATTGTATGAAAGACTGATAGGTACAGTGAAGAGGTGTCTGCATAAAGTACTACACGGGAAACAAGTTAACTTGGAAGAATTCCGGGCAGTATTAGTGGAGGCAGAGAATCGGATAAATAATCGTCCTCTCTCGTACATAATTGATACTCCCGACGCAGAAGTACTGACTCCTTCTCACTTGATATGTGGGCAGAAACTAGAAGCTGCACCTATCTATAGAGATAATCCTGCAGAAATTGATGAGGATTATAATAATATGACAGTGCTAAGTGATAAATTTAAAATGTTGAATAAAGTAAATAATCATTGGTCTACTGTGTGGCGCAAAGAGTATCTTCTTACATTATGTGAACACTTTTATGGTGTATCTGAAGCAGCAAATCGACAAAACATTCAACCAGGTGACATTGTCTTAATTGATACTGAACAACCAAGAACGTTGTGGCCTCTGGGCAAGGTAGTAACATTGTACCCAGACGCTCAGGGTGTTGTCAGGAATGTCAAAGTGTTGTTTCACGGCCAAGAGAGTTTACGCACCATTAATAAGTTAATCCCCTTAGAATTAAAGGGAGTTCTATCAACTGTGAACGAAACCCTAAGGGAAAGTGACACGAGTGATGTAGAAGACGACACAGACCAGGGGATACCAGAGACAGAAAGTGTGTTCCGGCTGACCAGGAAGACAGCTGTTCAGTCCCGGGCGGGCTGGAAACTCCTGTTGCAAAATGATGCGATTTGAATCGTCTAACAACGAACTCTGCCCGGCCACAGTATGGAGAATATTGATATTTTCCGAAAGTTGTAATTGATAAACTTTCCAATATGAATAGATATCTCTAATGTACTGCTGGTGGTTCCACATTATGTAGACGTGAGATTAGAACCATCCAACCATCGCGTGGGTATGCAGAGGGGAGGTTTTTGAGGGGATTGGAGGAGGCTGGGCAGAGGGCAGCAACCACAGGTAGAGAGGCCTACACGCCAGATATCGGGAGATGGCTTTGGGAGTTTGGCGATTACGTCAGCCAGACTGTACTTAATTCACTTCGTAATGTGGAGTGATATCAAAGTGTGCGACACGTATAAAGTAGGACAATCAGTCCGGGAAGCCCAGTAATCAGGCAGTAATTGGTGAAATAGTGAACGGTGTCGACGAGGGGCGCCAGTGTAGGCCTAATTCGAACTCCAGTGACGCGACCATACGACGGGAAACAGTCATAAACCCTGATTCCGGGTGGTTTTCGTAATAGAAGGGACTGAAATATGCTCAGTGAATACTGTGAAATGTTGAATCTAGTGAAGCAGATTTGTAAATAATTTGAAGTGAATGTACCGGGTATGTCTGGTGTAGGGAAGCCACCCCCAGACTGTCATGTTGGATATGGAGGGGATGAGTTAATTTTATCTTCGCTCATCGACTCGAAATACAAGTATCGAGATGGTGAATGTGTATAAAATAGTGGGGCATTAAGCCAGGATATACATAGTGTGTAAAGTTATATGTATAAACTGTAATAAGGGGAAATAGCTAGAGGATATGAATCGCTACCCCGACCAACCACATGTTAAGTAACGCCCGGTCCCGTGGGCGTACAGAGCTCAAGGAAATTAATCTTTCTTGACTCGGCGGGACAACCCACATCAAGATCTTGACTGACGAACTATATCGACCGTGCAAGATCATGAGATCTATCTAAGCACATCAACAAGAATGCAGCCACCCCACCATAAGTATATATTTTATTTTCGTACTAGCTGGCCACTTGGTATGTTGATATATTGTGTGTCTGCGGTGGGAATAATGAAGATCTCCAGTGAACACCCAAGACGCAGATAAGAGGTGAGTGAACATTAATCACTGTTCTCTCTCCTCCTCCTCAATCATTCTTATATCCTATATCTAAACTATACAGTCCACTAAAAATTTAATCATGCCATACTTATTATTATAATCTCTTCAAATTTATTTACACTGGTCCAGAGTGAAGTGGGGCGAGTGTGAGAATATCGAAGGATCCCCTCGGGTGCGACCAGGAGTGGGTAAAATTTCTCACACACCTCGCGGGAGTGACTGCAGTAAAATTATACTAGTTGGTCATCTCCCCGGGAGATTGTTTGTTGCAAGTGGCAGTGTCCCAGATAGACAATCTCTCACAATTCCCCACAAGGGGCCAGTCAGTAAGTCATTCAGTAAGTCACTCAGTAAGTCAGTCAAGCAATTCAGTAAGTCAAGTCAAGTCATTCAGTAAGTCAGTCAAGTCATTCAGTAAGTCAGTCAAGTCATTCAGTAAGTCAGTCAAGTCATTTAGTAAGTCAGTCAAGCTATTCAGTAAGTCAGTCAAGTCATTCAGTAAGTCAGTCAAGTCATTCAGTAAGTCACTCAGTAAGTCAGTCAAGCCATTCAGTAAGTCAGTCAAGTCCTTCAGTAAGTCAGTCAAGTCATTCAGTAAGTCAGTCAAGTCATTCAGTAAGTCAGTCAAGTCATTCAGTAAGTCAGTCAAGTCATTCAGTAAGTCAGTCAAGCCATTCAGTAAGTCTCGATTGATTTTCTTCATAATTCCTAGACTTGAACGCGTAAACCTTTTCTAGTCAATTGCAGGAACACTTGTATGCTTACTGGGTGCCATGATTACTTGGCTGATTTATCAAAATGCAATGAAAATAAGAAAATGTATGTAAAATAACACAGCAAGCTTCCTGAGCATTGTCCCTGAGTATTGTCGTCCTACAAGCTAATGAACCATACTGAAGACTGGGAGGGAGGTGTGGGTACTGAGGGAGGCATGGGATAGTAGTTGGACTCCCTCACTGGCTCAATGGTGTAACCCACGCGAGCGACAGCACGCTCAAAAACATTTCCCCTCCTGCAAACCATGTAAAGTTAATTTTACGTAGTTTTTATTATATATATATATATATTTTTTATTAACACATCTGCCGATTCCCACCAAGGCAGGGTGGCCGAAAAAGAAAAACTTTCGTCATCATTCACTCCATCACTGTCTTTCCAGAGGGGTGCTTTACACTATAGTTATAAAACTGCAACATTAACACCCCTCCTTCAGAGTGCAGACACTGTACTTCCCATCTCCAGGACTCAAGTCCGGCCTGCCGGTTTCCCTGAATCCCTTCATAAATGTTACTTTGCTCACACTCCAACAGCACGTCAAGTATTAAAAACCATTTGTCTCTATTCACTCCTATCAAATACGCTCACACATGCTGGAAGTCCAAGCCCCTCACACACAAAACCTCCTTTACCCCCTCCCTCCAACCTTTCCTAGGCCAACCCCTACCCCGAATTCCCTCCACTACAGATTTATACACTCTCGAAGTCATTCTGTCTCGTTCCATTCTCTCTACTTGTCCGAACCACCTCAACAACCCCTCCTCAACTCTCTGGATAATAGTTTTGGTAATCCTGCACCTCCTCCTAATTTCCAAACTCCGAAGTCTCTGCATTATATTCACACCACACATTGACCTCAGACCTGACATCTCCACTGCCTCCAGCCTTCTCCTCATTGCAACATTCATCACCCATGCTTCACACCCATATAAGAGTGTTGGTATAACTATACTCTCATACATTCCCCTCTTTACTTCCATGGACAAAGTTCTTTGTCTCCACAGACTCTGAAGTGCTCCACTCACCCTTTTCCCCTCATCAATTCTATGATTCACCCCATCCTTCAATCGCAATTCTTCAATCGTGCAATACCCAAATTGTGTCACATAAACTCTTGCTAAATGATGGTCTACTGTATTTCACACTACACAATGGACTAAGTTTTTTACTCTGAGACCGACTTCTTCTACTACCTATCTTTCTGATCATAGTATTGGTAAGGCACTCCTGCACCATGTGGGCAAAGACATCGCCTTTCACACTCTTAAAAGTGGCACATGCATTGTTATGGTCCAGAATGCTGACCAAGCTCGAGATCTTTCTCGCCTTATGTCCATGGATGCTACTCCTATCACTATTGAGAAACATCATTCTCTCAACACTTGTAGTGGCACGTTTATTCTACCCCATACCATTGTCCAACAGAATTTCCAAAACTGTGGTGATAACATTCTGGAGCAGCTTGAGCTCCAGGACCTTCCTATACACAAAGTTGACAGTTTTCTCCTCCCTGCTCGCCGGCAAAGACGATATCGTTGCAATATTGCTCGCTTAACTTTCGACTGCCGTGACTTTCCGCCCTCGGTCTACATTGCGGGTCACCGTTTACAAGTTTGAAAGGTGACCCCTACACCACAACAGTGTAGAAACTGCTGGCATTTTGGTCATCCAGCAAAATATTGCAGGTCCATGGCCGAATGCCCAGTCTGTGGTGCCGACGACCATGCAAATCATTCTTGTAGTCTGCCTCCCTCTTTCCTTAACTGTCGATAGGTGCATCCATCTTAATCTCGCCGTTGTCAGGTTTACCTAAATGAGCGGGAAATCCGTTGTCTCAAAGAGGTGAAAGGCTTCTCATATGTTAAATTAAACACATATGCAACACTTGGGTATCTTTATTGAGGAAATGTTTCGCCACACAGTGGCTTCATCAGTCCAATATAAAGTAGAAAGTCGAAAGGAGAGGAGGAGTATGAGATAATCAGTCACTGTGTGGCGAAATGTTTCCTCAATAAAGATACCCAAGTGTTGCATGTGTCTAATTTAACAACTTGTCGGTTCTTTGAACCATTCATCTGCTTCTCATATGCTATGGCTGTCTCTCATCTATGCCTACATATTTCCTATTCTCGCATTGCTAAACGTCCTCCCACTTCTGGGGTCCTAGCTCCCGCGGCTTCCTCTATGGTTGCCCCATCCTCAGTCACCCCTGTCTCGAATTCTTTTGCTGTTCTTCTCTCCGAGGTTCCTACCTTGGCACCCCATACTGTCCTCACCCCTTTCTCTACTCACTCACATAGTTCTGTGTTTACATAACCTCGTACAACACCTCCTCACCACCCCTCTTCTTCTCAGAAGTCTAACAAAAAAAAAACCATTGTTAAAATCTCCTCTCTCCCCTCCTTCCCTTCCCTATCCTGCACATTTTTCCTTCCCAGGTTCTATGCCTGGTTTCTCTCTCCAACTAGTTCTGTTATGTGTGTGGAGGTTCATCCTCCTCCTCGTTCGATACCTTCATCCCCTGTCCCCTCCCACGTTTCTTCCTCTACTACCCCTTCCCAGGTCGCTTCCACTCTTGTCCCCTCCCAAACCCCTTCGACAGTTTCCTCTTCCATTTTCTCACCCCCTATTTTAGTACAGTCCATAGTCTCCCCGATTGTTGCTCATCTCCCTCCTCCTTCCATTTCTAATGTGGTCCCACATCCTGCATCTTTGTCTTCTGAAACGATACAAGCTATCACAGAATATATTACTGAGACTGGAACATTGATGGACACCGCTGCACCTCCGGTTCCTCCTCCTACCTCATCTCTGTATATACCCGTCTTTGCTTCACAGAATTCCTATCCTTCGCTGCTTACAAGTCTTCCACTGCCTCCAAACGTGGACTTTTCTAACCCAATTAGTCCATAGATACCTCTACCTTCAACTTTTATCTTTCTCTTCATAAATCATGGCTTATTTGCAGTGGAATATCCGAGGCCTCATGGGTAACCGGGGTGAGCTTCAGGTGTTGCTCTCCTAGTTTTTCCCTGTTGGAGTCTGTTTACAAAAATCCAAATTACGCTTCACTGTTATCCGTCCCTTTTCAGGCTATGATTTATTATATTCATCAGATCCTTTTTCCGATGGAACCTTTAATGAAAGTGATCTTCTTATATGCACTGGTATTCCATTCCGTCAGCTCGTCACCCCGTATCCACTTGAATAAGTGGTATACTCTCTGTTCTTTGTATCTCTTCCCTTCTCGGGCATTGTCTATCCCAGATGATGCTTTTCTGGTTTCTTCCTTGTCGCCACCCCTTCTGTTACTTGGCGATTTTAACGCACAAAAATTATCATTGTAAATAATATAAGAAATTAAAAATAATTTTTTTTGTTCAAAATGTTTAATTGTTTGTTTAAAATTTACTTAGTTTTCATCATCTCATTGTCAATGTGATTTTGTTAGGTGTAAAAAAAATAGGGAAATGTAAGACTTCATAGCATCTCTTCTTCTGATGATATATATATATATATATATATATATATATATATATATATATATATATATATATATATATATATATATATATATATATATATATATATATATATATATATAGTCGTGCCGATTAGGTAAAACTTGTGATCTTGGCTTAAATAGCAACGCTCCTCTTGCCATATAAGACAAGTGAAAATTTGTGTATGCAATAAATTCGCAAAAATCATTCTGAACCTAACGAAAAAAATATATATCATTGTGTTTGTTTATTAATAAATTAATGTTAACGTATCTAAAATATATTTAGTTGGGTTAAGCTAAATTAAATTGCGCTTGTTGTAATAAGGTTAGGTAGGTTTTCAAAGTTTCTCTTGGTACAAAATTATAAATTCTTACATTAACATAAATGAAAAAAAATATATCTTTAAACGTATAAGAGAAAATTTTAGAAAGAACTTAATTTTAGATGAGTTCTTGCTAATTGACCAGTTTTACCTAATCGGCACGACATATATATATATATATATATATATATATATATATATATATATATATATATATATATATATATATATATATATAAAATATATATATATATATATATATATATATATATATATATATATATATATATATATATATATATATATATATATATATATATATATATATATATATTATTAACACATCGGCCGATTCCCACCAAGGCAGGGTGGCCCGAAAAAGAAAAACTTTCATCAGCATTCAATCCATCACTGTCTTGCCAGAGGGGTGTTTTACACTACAGTTATTAAACTGCAACATTAACACCCCTCCTTCAGAGTCCCAGCACTGTACTTCCCATCTCCAGAACTCAAGTCCGGCCTGCCGGTTTCCCTGAATCCCTTCATAAATGTTACTTTGCTCACACTCCAACAGCACGTCAAGTATTAAAAACCATGTGCCTCCATTCACTCCTATCAAATACGCTCACACATGCTTGCTGGAAGTCCAAGCCCCTCGCACACAAAACTTCCTTTACCCCCTCCCTCCAACCTTTCCTAGGCTGACCCCTACCCCGCCTTCCCTCCACTACAGATTTATACACTCTCGAAGTCACTCTGTCTCGTTCCATTCTCTCTACATGTCCAAACCACCTCAACAACCCCTCCTCAGCTCTCTGGACAATCGTTTTGGTAATCCCGCACCTCCTCCTAATTTCCAAACTTTGAATTCTCTGCATTATATTCACACCACACATTGACCTCAGACACGACATCTCCACTGCCTCCAGCCTTCTCCTCGTTGCAACATTCATCACCCATGCTTCACACCCATATAAGAGCGTTGGTATAACTATACTCTCATACATTCCCCTCTTTACTTCCATGGACAAAGTTCTTTGTCTCCACAGACTCCGAAGTGCTCCACTCACCCTTTTCCCCTCATCAATTCTATGATTCACCTCATCCTTCATAGACCCATCTGCTGACATGTCCACTCCCAAATATCTGAATACATTCACCTCCTCCATTCTCTCTCCCTCCAATCTGATATCCAATCTTTCGTCACCTATTCTTTTTGTTATCCTCATCACCTTACTCTTTCCTATATTCACTTTCAATTTTCTTTTACACACCCTACCAAATTCATCCACCAACCTCTGCAACTTCTCTTCAGAATCTCCCAAAAGCACAGTGTCATCAGCAAAAAGCAACTGGGACAACTCCCACTTTGTATTTGCTTCTTTATCTTTTAGCCCCACACCAATAGCCAAGACCCTCGCATTCACTTCTCTTACAACCCCATCTATAAATATATTGAACAACCACGGTGACATCACACATCCTTGTCTAAGGCCCACTTTTACTGGGAAATAGTCCCCTTCCCTCCTACACACTCTAACCTGAGCCTCACTATCCTCATAAAAACTCTTCACTGCTTTCAGTAACCTTCCTCCTATTCCATACACCTGCAACATCTGCCACATTGCCCCCCTATCTACCCTATCATATGCCTTTTCCAAATCCATAAATGCCACAAAAACATATATATATATATATATATATATATATATATATATATATATATATATATATATATATATATATATATATATATATATATATATATATATATATATATATATATATGTCGTGCCGATTAGGTAAAACTGGTCAATTAGCAAGAACTCTTCTAAAATTAAGTCCTTTCTAAAATTTTCTCTTATACGTTTAAAGATATATTTTTTTAATTTATGTTAATGTAAGAATTTATAATTTTGTACCAAGAGAAACTTTGAAAACCTACCTAACATTATTACAACAAGCGCAATGTAATTTAGCCTAACCCAACTAAATATATTTTAGATACGTTAACATTAATTTAATAATAAACAAACACAAAGAAATATATTTTTTTCGTTATGTTCAGAATGATTTTGGCGAAATTATTGCATACACAAATTTTCACTTGTCTTATATGGCAAGTTGAGCGTTGCTATTTAAGCTAAAATCGCAAGTTTTACCTAATCGGCACGACATTATATATATACATGTATATATATAGGTAGTAGGTTGGTAGACATCAACCACCCAGGGAGGTACTACCGTCCTGCCAGGTGACTGTGAAACAGAAACCTGAAACTGTTTTACATGATGGTAGGATTGCTGGTGTCTTTTTTTTTTTCTGTCTCATAAACACGCTGGATAACAGGTATATCTAGCTACTTCTACTTACACTTTAGGTCACACTACACTGGCATGCACATGCATATATATACATACACACATCTAGGTTTTCTTCTTTTTCTTAATAGCTCTTGTCCTTTTATTTTCTCTATTGTCCATGGGGAAGTGGAAAGAATCTTTCCTCTGTAAGCAATGCGTGTCGTATGAGGCGACTAAAATGCCGGGAGCAATGGGCTAGTAACCCCTTCTCCTGTACAAATTTACTAAAAAAGAGAAGAAGAAAAACTTTATAAAACTGGGTTGTTTGAAAGTGCGTGGATGTAGTGCGGATGATAAGAAAGAGATGATTGCCGATGTTATGAATGAAAAGAAGTTGGATGTCCTGGCTCTAAGGGAAACAAAGCTGAAGGGGGTAGGCGAGTTTCAGTGGGGAGAAATAAATGGGATTAAGTCAGGAGTATCTGAGAGAGTTAGAGCTAAGGAAGGGGTAGCAATAATGTTGAAGGATCAGTTATGAAAGGAAAAGAGGGAATATGCATGTGTAAATTCAAGAATTATGTGGATTAAAATAAGGGTCGGATGCGAAAAGTGGGTCATAATAAGCGTGTATGCACCTGGAGAAGAGAGGAGTGTAGAGGAGAGAGAGAGATTTTGGGAGATGTTAAGCGAATGTATAGGAACTTTTGAACCAAATGAGAGAGTAATTGTGGTAGGGGACCTAAATGCTAAAGTGGGAGAAACATGCAGAGAGGGTGTAGTAGGTAAGTTTGGGGTGCCAGGTGTAAATGAAAATGGGAGCCCTTTGATTGAACTTTGTATAGAAAGGGGTTTAGTTATAGGTAATACATATTTTAAGAAAAAGAGGATAAATAAGTATACAAGATATGATGTAGGGCGTAATGACAGTAGTTTGTTGGACTATGTATTGGTAGATAAAAGACTGTTGAGTAGACTTCAGGATGTACATGTTTATAGAGGGGCCACGGATATATCAGATCACTTTTTAGTTATAGCTACAGTGGGAGTAAAAGGTAAATGGGATACAAGGAAAATTGAATCAGTAAGTAAGAGAGAGGTGAAGGTTTATAAACTAAAAGAGGAGGCAGTTCGGGTAAGATATAAACAACTATTGGAGGATAGATGGGCTAGTGAGAGTGTAGGCAATGGGGTCGAAGATGTATGGGGTATATTTAAAAATGTAGTGTTAGAGTGTTCAGCAGAAGTTTGTGGTTACAGGCGAGTGGGTGCGGGAGGGAAGAGGAGTGATTGGTAGAATGATGATGTAAAGGATGTAAGGGAGAAAAAGTTAGCATATGAGAGGTTTTTACAAAGTAGAAGTGATGCAAGGAGGGAAGAGTATATGGAGAGAAAAAAAAGAAGTTAAAAGAGTGGTGAAGCAATGTAAAAAGAGAGCAAATGAGAGAGTGGGTGAGATGTTATCAACAAATTTTGTTGAAAATAAGAAAAAGTTTTGGAATGAGATTAATAAGTTGAGTAAGCCTAGAGAACAAATGGATTTGACAGTTAAAAATAGGAGAGGAGAGTTATTAAATGGAGAGTTAGAGGTATCGGGAAGATGGAGAGAATATTTTGAGGAGTTGTTAAATGTTGATGAAGACAGGGAAGCTGTGATTTCGTGTGTAGGGCAAGGAGGAATAACATCTTGTAGGAGTGTGGAAGAGCCAGTTGTGGGTGTAGGGAAAGTTCGTGAGGCAGTGGGTAGAATGAAAGGGGGTAAGGCAGCTGGGATTGATGGGATAAAAATAGAAATGTTAAAAGCAGGTGGGGATATAGTTTTGGAGTGGTTGGTGCTATTATTTAATAAATGTATGGAAGAGGGTAAGGTACCTAGGGATTGGCAGAGAGCGTGTATTGTTCCTTTGTATAAAGGCAAAGGGGACAAAAGAGAGTGCAAAAATTATAGGGGAATAAGTCTGTTGAGTGTACCTGGTAAAGTGTATGGTAGAGTTATTATTGAAAGAATTAGGAGTAAGACAGAAAGCAGGATAGCAGATGAACAAGGGGCTTTAGGAAAGGTAGGGGTGTGTAGACCAAGTGTTTACAGTGAAACATATAGGTGAACAGTATTTGGATAAGGGTAAAGATGTTTTTGTGGCATTTATGGATTTGGAAAAGGCATATGATAGGGTAGATAGGGGAGCAATGTGGCAGATGTTGCAGGTGTATGGAATAGGAAGGTTACTGAAAGCAGTGAAGAGTTTTTATGAGGATAGTGAGGCTCAGGTTAGAGTGTGTAGGAGGGAAGGGGACTATTTCCCAGTAAAAGTGGGCCTTAGACAAGGATGTGTGATGTCACCGTGGTTGTTGAATATATTTATAGATGGGGTTGTAAGATAAGTGAATGCGAGGGTCCTGGCAAGAGGTGTGGGGCTAAAAGATAAAGAAGCAAATACAAAGTGGGAGTTGTCACAGTTGCTTTTTGCTGATGACACTGTGCTTTGGGAGATTCTGAAGAGAAGTTGCAGAGGTTGGTGGATGAATTTGGTAGGGTGTGTAAAAGAAGAAAATTGAAAGTGAATATAGGAAAGAGTAAGGTGATGAGGATAACAAAAAGAATAGGTGACGAAAGATTGGATATCAGATTGAAGGGAGAGAGTATGGAGGAGGTGAATGTATTCAGATATTTGGGAGTGGACATGTCAGCAGATGGGTCTATGAAGGATGAGGTGAATCATAGAATTGATGAGGGGAAAAGGGTGAGTGGAGCACTTCGGAGTCTATGGAGACAAAGAACTTTGTCCATGGAAGTAAAGAGGGGAATGTATGAGAGTATAGTTATACCAATGCTCTTATATGGGTGTGAAGCATGGGTGATGAATGTTGCAACGAGGAGAAGGCTGGAGGCAGTGGAGATGTCGTGTCTGAGGTCAATGTGTGGTGTGAATATAATGCAGAGAATTCGGAGTTTGGAAATTATTAGGAGGTGCGGGATTACCAAAACGATTGTCCAGAGAGCTGAGGAGGGGTTGTTGAGGTGGTTTGGACATGTAGAGAGAATGGAACAAGACAGAGTGACTTCGAGAGTGTATAAATCTGTAGTGGAGGGAAGGCGGGGTAGGGGTCGGCCTAGGAAGGTTGGAGGAGGGGTAAAGGAAGTTTTGTGTGCGAGGGCTTGGACTTCCAGCAAGCATGTGTGAGCGTATTTGATAGGAGTGAATGGAGGCACATGGTTTTTAATATTTACGTGCTGTTGGAGTGTGAGCAAAGTAACATTTATGAAGGGGTTCGGAAACCGGCAGGCGGACTTGAGTTCTGGAGATGGGAAGTACAGTGCTGGGACTCTGAAGGAGGGGTGTTAATGTTGCAGTTTTATAACTGTAGTGTAAAGCACCCCTCTGGCAAGACAGTGATGGAGTGAATGATGATGAAAATTTTCTTTTTCGGGCCACCCTGCCTTGGTGGGAATCAGCCATGTAAAAAATTATAATATATATATATATATATATATATATATATATATATATATATATATATATATATATATATATATATATATATATATATATACAGTGGACCCTCGGTTAAGATACCCGGAAATCGTGCAATTATTAAGTATAATTTTGTAAGTTCTTGTGGAAGTGTATTTTGGGGTCTGAAATAGACTAACCTACGTGAAATTTTTCCTTAAGGGAGTAAATTCGTTCGGTAATGGCACTTGAGCAGACTTCAGGAGTGAAGTTTTTACGAAACTCGGGGGTCCACTGTATATATATATGCATGCATGCAAGACATCAACTATGAAAAAATAGAGGAATTCCAAGCGCTTTCATGACTACTCACATTATCAAGGAACTATAAAAGGAAACATGACAAGAGGGCTTATATAAGGGGCAAGACTACACCTCACAGTCACATCACACTAACAAAGACTACACCTCACAGTAGCGTAACATCGCACGACTCTGTGAAGAGGAAAATAAGAAAGGACCTGAAACTCTTCCCAAGAATTAAGATTTGTCCAATTTATCATTAAATTCTTCCCAAATTTTATTAATTATAAAAGAATCCAGTTTATATAAACCAAAAGAAATATTCATATTATTTTCAAAACTGCTTTTAATGAAACAAAGATGATTCTATTATATTCCTCTCAACCATGGACTTGCTTGATACAACCTTCTCAGCATTTTGAAAATCAATTGGATGGTTAAAATCTCTCACATGAATAAATAGAGCATTAGAATCTTGTCCAGTTCTAATGCT
>WNWK01015287.1:32500-48349 GCA_009830355.1 Cherax destructor
GTACTCCTACCCATTTTGATCCTCGAACTCATTCTTTCTCCTGTATCGATCTCTCCATCTGCTCTTCCTCAACAGTCCTTGACTTCACCTGGTCTGTCCTCCCGGACTTACATGACAGTGATCATTTCCCAATCATCCTTAAGTCCCCTCTGTTTTCTCCACCTCCTCATTGCCCACGCTGGCAATTTTTCCGGGCGAAATGGGACCTTTACACACATCTTACTGCCTTTCATGAGGTTCCTACCTTGTCCTCCATTGATGAGGTTTTACATCTCTTTTCGTCCTCCATCTTCACAGCGGCTTCACATTCTATTCCCCAAACCTCAGGCAAGCATCCTCAGTAGTGTGTGCCTTTGTGGTCTCCTGCTTGTGCTTGGGCAGTGTGTTTGAAACACGCTGCATGGGGCAGATATCGGTATAACAGAACCACAGAGAGACTCCTTGATTTTGGGCAGAAGAGGGCTATTGCTCGCTGTGTCATATGTGATGCAAAACGCATTTGCTGGCGAGATTACATTTCTACTGTCACTTCGGCTTCCTCGATGAGTACAGTCTGGAAGAAAGTGCGGAAATTAAGTGGTAAATTCTCCCTCGACCCGGCTCCTGTTTTTCAGGTTGCTGATGTCGATGTAGCACACCCTCTTGCCGTTGCCACTGAAATTGGTAATCATCTCGTCCACATTTCTCAGGGGCTCCACCTATGCCCCTCGTTCCTTTCTTCTAAGTCTGCCAGCGAGTTAAAGCCCTTAGATTTTTCTTCTCTTAGAGAAGAATCCTATAATGTGCCTTTTACCCTTCAAGAACTGGAGGCAACGCTCTCTGCTTGCCGATCATCGACAGCTGCGCCAGACGGCATACATATTCGTATGCTACAGCATTTACATCAGTCTGCTCTTACTGTCCTCTTACAACTCTTTAATCTCATATGGTCGCAAGGAGTTCTTCCCCAGCTGTGGAAGTCTGCTATTGTTCTCCCTTTTCGAAAACCAGGTACTACGAGACGTGATTCCTCTCACTACATCCCATTGCTCCTACCAGAGCAGTTTGCAAGATGATGGAACGTCTAGTTAATAGACGTTTGATGTGGTATTTAGAGACGCACAATAGTCTCTCTCCTAGTAAATATGGCTTCCGTAAGGGCCGTTCTGCCATTGACCCCTTGCTGCACTTGGATACGTATATTCGTAATGCCTTTGCGAATAACCATTCGGTTATCACTATCTTTTTCGACCTTGAGAAGGCTTATGACACAATTGGAGATTTAATATCTTGGCCCAGGCCCACTCCTTAGGCCTCCGAGGCAACCTACCATTCTTTCTTAAGGCCTTCTTAACTGACAGACATTTCCGGGTCCGGGTTAGTAATGAACTCTCCCCGGAATTTGTCCAAGCTGAAGGTGTCCCCCAGGGATGTGTTCTGAGCACAACACTCTTTCTGCTTGCTATAAATAATCTGGCATCTGTTCTCCCATCCAATATTTGGTCATCGCTCTTTGTGGATGACTTTGCTATAGCTTGTGCAGGTGCTGACTGTCACCTCATTGCAGTTTCCCTCCAGCATGCCATCAACCAGGTTTCTGATTGGGCCACCACTCACGGGTTTAAATTTTCTAGTGGCAAAACTCATCAAATTACGTTTACTAGACGTTCAGTGGTCTCTGATCATCCATTGTACCTATACGGCTCACGTATCCCAGAACGTGATACAGTCAGGTTTCTCAGCCTCCTGTTCGACCGTCGATTGTCCTGGAAACCTCACATTACCTCTCTGAAGGCGACTTGGCACAGCCGGCTAAACCTTCTTAAAACCCTTGCACATCTTTCATGGGGGCTGATCGTAGAACTCTCCTTCGCCTGCATTCAGCCCTAATTTTGTCGAAACTCGATTATGGTGACCAGATATATTTCGCGGCCTCCCCTGCTACTCTTTCCATTCTTAATCCCATCCATTACCAGGGATTACGCTTATGCCTTGGTGCATTTCATTCTTCCCTTGTTGAGAGCCTCTATGTAGAAGCGAACATTCCATCCTTATCCGATCGTCGTGATGCACATTGCATTCGCTATTTTGTTCCCTCTCATGACCTCCGCAATCCTTCCATGTATAGGATTGTTACAGATGTTAGTAGGCGCTCTTTATTTGTTTGTCGCCCCTGCTTACTTCGTCCCTTTTCTCTTAGTCTACATTCACTCCTGTCTTCCCTTCAGCTCCCACCTCTTTATGTTCATGTGACATCTCCCTTTCCCCTACTTCCTTGGGAAGTTCCTGCTATCCATGTCTGTTCTATTCCTCTACCTTGCGCGAAAGCCCACCTACCTACGGCGGCTTCTCGCTCTTTCTTTCTAGACCACTTCCGATCTCATTCCCATGCCATCGCAGTATACACCGATGGTTCAAAGTCATCTGACGTCGTCGGTTTCGCAGCAGTGTTTCCGGACAGCGTCGTACGAGGGCATCTATTACCTTCGGCTAGCATATTTATGGCTGAATTGTATGCCATTCTTTTGGCACTTATCCGTATTGCATCTATGCCTGTGTCACCATTTGTAGTCGTTTCAGACTCCCTCATTGCTTTACAGGCTATCCGTAAAATTGATACACCTCACCCCCTAGTTCTTCGTATCCACCTTTGGTTATGCCGTATCTTTAGCAAGCATAACGATATTGTTTTTTGTTAGGTCCCTGGTCATGTTGATGTACAGTGCAATGAACAGGCAGACACTGCTGCGCGGTCAGCAGTACATGACCTTCCAGTTTCATATGGAGGTGTTCCTTTCACGGACTATTTTGCGGTCATTGCTACCCACCTTCGCGCCCGTTGGCAACAACGCTGGTCTGACCTGCTGACTAACTAACTTCATTCTATTAAACCGATTACAGTGGACTCTCGGTTAACGAATACCCCGGAAATCGTGCAATTATGTAAGTATAATTTTGTAAGTTCTTGTGGAAGTGTATTTTTGGGGGTCTGAAATAGACTAACCTACGTGAAATTTTTCCTTAAGGGAGTAAATTCGTTCGGTAATGGCACTTGAGCAGACTTCAGGAGTGAAGTTTTTACGAAACTCGGGGGTCCACTGTATAGGTTTCTGGCATTCTTCTTGTCACCAATGTCGAGGTTGGGAGACTACACTCTCCAGTCTTCGCATTGGCCACACTTGTCTTACTCACGGGTATCTCATGGAGAGGCACCCTGCCCCTCTCTGTGAGTATTGTCAGGTTCCAGTGTCTGTTCGACATATTCTGTTGGACTGCCCACTCTATCAACGAGCACGCATAATTTACCTCCAACGGCGTCTTCGCTCTGCGGCCCTTTCTTTACCTTCCCTTCTTGCAGATGGACCCTCCTTTAATCCTGACTCTCTAGTTGACTTTTTGACAGAAACTGACTTACTACACAAACTCTGAAGATTATACCTCTAGCACCCCCCTCAGTCCCTTCTACCTCGATCTCTTGCTACCCTGTATCCCTGCACTACCCACCGTCCTACTGCACTCCATACCCTACTAATTATACATCTCCCTCTTACAACCCATTCTCCCTGCATCCTGCAATAACCTGCAGCGCTGTATAACCCCTGTGGTTTAGCGCTTCTATTTGATTATAATAATAATAATAATAATCCTGCTGCCAGGCACAACCAGCACAGTTGAAACATCTGTAGCAGATGTTTCAACTGCTGCCAGGCACAACCAGCACAGTTGAAACATCTGCAGCAGATGTTTCAACTGCTGCCAGGCACGACCCGTACAGTTGAAACATCTGCAGCAGATGTTTCAACTGCTGACTCAATATCCAGAACTTTGCGTTCTTCAACAATGGATATCATGTTATTAGTCGAAGTGATCACCTCTGGAGTGGCTTCCTTCACACCTGATCATTGAACAGGTATTCATGCTACGTTTAAGGTAAACAGATGACTTGACGCGGAATGTCGGAGGACAATGTACACAGTAATTATTGTCCATGCTTCCTTGTGCACATGTTAAAGGGTCTATGCAAAAAATTTTAAAACACGATGCATGAAACAAGCGTTCAGGAAAAAGTTGCAACAAACGAAACCCCCTGGTTGCACATCCATCCCTTCGCAACATCGTATTAGGTCTTACAGCTGCTGATGCTGTAAGAGATGCTGCAAGAGAGGTGACAGCAAAATCCTTGAATGCATGGGAGGAGGAAAGAACGTTTTCGAGAACTCCTTCAAGATAAAAAATCGTATTGTAACATTTGACCACAAAGTTGAAGGTGAATCCTTTACCGTTGATTCACAGCTTCTGTTTCAGTGGGTTATGCAGTATTCCATCAGCAAAGTCTGAAGGAAACATACTTCTTGAAAGACTAACAAACCATGAAAGACTAACAAGACATCATTCGCTGATGCCGTTAGAAATTAGCACAAGGCAAAAGCATGCCTAATGACATGTGCTGTCTCTGACGGTGGCTCATTACTTTTAAGGTTGCCATGATCATGAAATTCAACATTTGGTTCCATATGTCATCTCTATGTCGCCTACGTACACAGGAAGTATGCTGTTGACAAAGTTATTTTTGATGGCTATAAGGCTGGTGCCTCTACGAAGGACATGTCTCATTGCCGAAGATCAGAAGGAGTGGTTGGTGTCAAGGTGTACCCCTGTGGTTTAGCGCTTCTATTTGATTATAATAATAATAATGGTGTCAAGGTGTAGAAGGGATGACAGAGATTCATCTCACTGCTGGGTCAGAAGCTGCAAGAAAACGGTAATAGAACTGTTCTCACTTGTGAAATACAACTGTTCTTGCTGATGGGGGATGTAAAGTTACTGATTTTCCAGATGGTAGGAGAACCTGCGTCCAGTCATCTGCTGTCATTAATGAAGAAGCCACAACACCTCAAGGTTGATCACATCGACTCCACACTGAGGGACTAATTACCTCAAACTGGATGGCAAAGGTTTCCACAGTGAAGATACACAAGTGTTGCACAAGTGTCTATTTAATCTACTTTTATGTTAAAGAGCCAGCTATATAGAGTTATGTCTTGCAGATTTATGTTAAAGAGCCAGCTATATAGAGTTACGTCTTGCAGATTTATGTTAAAGAGCCAGCTATATAGAGTTACGTCTTGCAGATTTATTTCTGCTAGAGTTTCTTTCTCCTTGAACTTTTCTTTAGAGCAACATTGACTGGATTAGAAGTCAGAGCGGGATGCTCTATAAGATTACCAGGAGGAAAAGTGAGCAATAATGCAAGGTGCACCTCGCTAATACACCCAGCACTCACTACACCCAGCTCTCCCTACACCCAGCGCATGCTACACCAAGCTCTCTTTACACCCAGCGCACGCTACACCCAGTTCTCCCTACACCCAGCGCATGCTACACCCAGCGCACACTACATCTAGTTCTCCCTACACCCAGCAAACGCTACATCCAGCTCTCCCTACACCCAGTGCACGCTAGACCCAGCTCTCCCTACACCCAGCGAAGCCATCCCAGCTCTCCCTACACCCAGCGCACGCTAGACCCAGTTCTCCCTACACCCAGCACGCTACACCCAGTTCTCCCTTTCATCCAGCGACGCTACACCCAGTTCTCCTCTACACCTAGCGCACGCTACACCCAGCTCTCCCTACATCCAGCGCACGCTACACCCAGCTTCCTCACCCAGCGAACGCTACATCCAGTTTCTCCCTACACCCAGCGCACGTACACCCAGTCTCCCTACACCTAGCTCTCCCTACACCTAGCGACGCTACACCCAGTTCTCCCTACACCTAGCGCACGCACACCCAGTTTCCCTACATCCAGCGCACGCTACACCCAGCTCTCCCTACACCCAGCGAACGCTACATCCAGCTCTCCCTACACCCAGCGCACGCTACACCCAGCTCTCCCTACACCTACCTTTTAGGGGGCTCCTTGACCGAGGTAAAGAGGGCTATCGGTCTGAGGAATTGGACCTTTTGGTCTTCTTCCTCAGACCGAACCTACTACCCCAATCCTCCCTCCTTTCCCATCTTCCCCATCCTCCCTTTTCCTTTCCTCCTCCCCTCCTCCTCATTCCTCCCTTATTTCCTTCCCATTTTTACCCCTGGGAGCTTCTCTCCACAGGGCATTCTAGTTCCTAGGTAGGGGAAGGGTACCGTGGTCCATTCCCATTCCGTTGAGGTTCTTGGCGGTGGTGTAGTTTGCCGTGGAATCTGATCGCTGGGATGTCCTGATCCTCTCCCGGCCTCTCCGGGGGTGGCCTTGGGTATCTTTCGGGCGACGGGTGTATCTCTGGGGCCACTCGGATTCCGGGGTGGTGGCCGAAGGCGGATGCTTTGTGGCGGATATCCGGCCGCCCTCTCTTTGTCCGCCGAGGTGGCTCGGTGGATGTGAGGTTGTAGTCCCGGATTGCTGGTTTACTGGCATGAAGGGTAGGGTATGGCTACGGGTTCCATGCAGCATCTGCACTACTTGCGGTGTTGAGGTCCTCTTGGGCGCGGAGGGATTTACGCCTTTCATTCCTCCTAGGAGCTATTCCTCCACGTTCCCCCTTTTTTTATTCTTTTTTATTTTTATTTTCTTTCTTCTTTCTTTTTTTCTTAAAAACAAAAAGAAAGAAGTAACCTAACCATGGATGCCCTAATCCGTGACTCTACCCCCGGCCCCTTGATACCGCACCTAGTTCTGACCCTACCTTGTTAATGGATAACTCTTGGACAACCCTAATACCCTGTACCTGAAGCGGGTGCCAGTTCGTCACCTGCTTCAGGTCCCAGGACCTGACTGGCCCTTTGATACATCTGACCCACGCCTTCTCTGACCTTGATTCCGCTTCTCCTCGACGGTGCGGCAATTCGAATCGCTCGCCCGTCTCCCATCGGACCACCCCGGTCCCTCACAAAACGACCAAGACCCACACATGACGATTCGACACTCCCTTCCTCGTTCATCGCAGAAACGACCAGCTCGTCCACTCCCTCCCCTTAAACTCTCTGTTTCAAACTACTCAATGGACAAAGTTTTTACTCTTCGTCCAACTTCTCCTAATACCTATCTTTCAGACCATAGTATTGGTAAGGCTCTGCTACGCCATGTTGGTCAAAACATCTCATTTCACGCTCCAAGAGCGGCACTGCATCATCACGGTCAGAATGCTGGCCAAGCTCGTGATCTTTCTTCTTACGACCATTGACAATACACCTGTTACTATTGACAAGCACCATTCCCTCAATTCTTGTTGTGGTTCTGTCATTTTGCTCCCACACCATTGTCCAACGGAATTTCAGACATGTGGTGATGACATTTGAGCAGCTTGAGCTCCAAGAACTCCCCATCCTTAAAGTTGACACTTTGTCCTCCTGCCAATAAGCGAAGACGTTATCCTTGCAATATAGCTCGCTTGACATTTGACTGCCGTGAACTACCACCTTCGGTTTACATTGCAGGTCAACGTTTACAAGTCCGAAGGTGACCCCTACACCGCAACAGTGTAGAAACTGCTGGCGTTTTGGTCATCCAGCGAAATATTGCAGGTCCATGGCCGAATGCCCAGTCTGTGGTGCTGATCGACCATGCCAGTTCTTCTTGTACTCTCTACCTCCCTCTTGCCTTAACTGTCATGAGGCACATCCTTCTATTCTCGCCGTTGTCAGGTTTACCTGAATGAGCGGGAAATCCGTTGTCTCAAAGAGGCAGAAGGCTTCTCCTATGCTATGGCTGTCTCTCATCTTCGCCTTCAAGGAAACTTCCCGTATTTCTTATTCTCGCATTGCTAAACGTCGCCCGCTTCTGGGGTCTCCAACTTCCACGGCTTCCTCTGTGGTGCCTCATCCTCCGTCACCCCTGTCTCAATTTCTTTGAAGTTCTTGGCTCCGAGGTCCCTACCTCGGCTTCCCATACTATCCACACTCCTTCCTCTATTCACTGCACAGTTCTGAGTCTACACGTCCTCGTACTCACCTAAACCTCAGCGCCCCCTCTTATAAGCCCGGCAAAATCCTATTGCCAGGTTCTTCGCCTCCGACTAGTTCTGTAACTTTGTGGAGGTTCATCCTCCTCCTCATACACTACCTTCATCCCCTGTCCCTCCCAAGTCCCTACGACAGTTCCCTCTTTCTACCTCCTCTCGTCCTCTACTTTAGTACAGTCTCTAGACTCCCGATAGTTTCTTCCATTTCTAATGTAGTCTCCCATTCTGCATCTTTGACTTCGAAACACTGGAAGCTATTGAAGAATATATTTCAGAGACTGGGCCGATGATGGACACTACTCCATCTGAGGTTCCTAATCTCTTCTTCGTCTCAACCCCTCTTCCTTCACAACGTCCTCCTCCCTCTCTGATTACAGGTCTTCCGCTGCCTCCACAGTGGACTTTTCTAACCCTAGTCCATAGCTTCCTCTCACTACCACTTCTATCTTTTCTCCATAAATCATGGCTTATTTGCAGTGGAATATCCGAGGCCTCAGGGGTAACAGGTGGAGCTTCAGGTGCTGTTCCCAGTTTTCCCCTATTGGGGTCTGTTTGCAAGAACCCAAACTACAATCCACTGTTATCAGGCCCTTTTCAGGCTATAATTTGTTATATTCATCGGATCCTTTTTCCGATGGAACCTTTAACAAAGTGCTCTTCTTATACGCACTGGTGTGCCATACCGTCAGCTCTATGTCCCTTCTTCCTTACATTACACCGCAGCCCGTATCCACTTGAATAAGTGGTATACACTCTGTTCTTTATATCTCTCCCCTTCGCGGGCATTGTCTATCCCAGATATTGATTTTCTGGTTTCTTCCTTACCGCCACCCCTTCTATTACTTGGCGATTTTAACGCGCACCACTTTCTCTGGGGAGGGTCGCACTGTGACTCCGTGGCATTCAGTTGGAGGCATTTCTTGCTTCTCTTCCCTCCATGTTTTAAATACGGGTACTCCTACCCATTTTGATCCCCGAACTCATTCTTTCTCCTGCATCGATCTTTCCATCTGCTCTTCATCAACTGTCCTTGACTTCACCTGGTCTGTCCTCCCGGGGCTTACATGACAGCGATCATTTCCCAATCATCCTACAGTCCCCTCTGTTTTTCCACCTCCTCATTGCCCACGCTGGCAATTTGACCAGGCGAAATGGGACCTTTACGCACATCTTACTGCCTTTCATGAGGTTCCTACCTCGTCCTCCATTGATGAGGTTTTACATCTCTTTTCGTCCTCCATCTTCACAGCGGCTTCGCATTCTATTCCCCAAACCTCGGGCAAGCATCCTCAGAAGTGCGTGCCTTGGTGGTCTCCTACTTGTGCTCGGGCAGTGCTTTAAAACGCGCTGCATGGGGCAGGTATCGGTATAACAGAACCACAGAGAGACTCCTTGATTTCAAGCAGAAGAGAGCTATTGCTCGCCGTGTCATACGTGATGCTAAACGCACTTGCTGGCGAGATTACGTTTCTACTATCACTCGGCTTCCTCGATGAGTGCAGTCTGGAAGAAAGTGCGGAAATTGAGTGGTAAATTCTCCCTCGACCCGGCTCCTGTTCTTCAGGTTGCTGGTGTCGATATAGACACCCTCTCGTCTGCCACTGAAATTGGTAATCATCTCGTCCGCATTTCTCAGGGCTCCATCTATGCCCCTCGTTCCTTTCTTCTAAGTCTGCCAGCGAGTTAAAGCCCTTAGATTTTCTTCTCTTAGAAAGAATCCTATAATGTGCCTTTTACCCTTCAAGAACTGGAGGCAACACTCTGCTTGCCGATCATCGGCAGCTGGGCCAGACGGCATACATATTCGTATGCTACAGCATTTACATCAGTCTGCTCTTACTGTCCTCTTACGACTCTTTAATCTTATATGGTCGCAAGGAGTTATTCCCAGCTGTGGAAGTCTGCTATTGTTCTCCTTTTCGAAAACCAGGTGCTACGGGACGTGATCCTCCTCACTACGCCCCATCGCCCTTACCAGTGCAGTTTGCAAGGTGATGGAACGCTCTAGTTAAGACGTTTGATGTGGTATTTAGAGACTCATAGTAGTCTCTCCCTAGTCAGTATGGCTTCCGTAAGGGCCGTTCTGCCATTGACCCCTTGCTGCGCTTGGATACGTATATTCGTAATGCTCTTGCGAATAACCATTCGGTTATCGCTATCTTTTTCGACCTTGAGAAGGCTTATGATACAACTTGGAGATATAATATCTTGGCCCAGGCCCACTCCTTAGCCTCCGAGGCAACCTACCATTCTTTTTTAAGGCTTTCTTAACTGACAGACATTTCCGGGTCCGGGTTAGTAATGAACTCTCCGGGAATTTGTCCAAGCTGAAGGTGTCCCCCAGGGATGTGTTCTGAGCACAACACTTTTTCTGCTTGCTATTAATAATCTGGCATCTGTTCTCCCATCCAATATTTGGTCATCGCCTATGTGGATGACTTTGCTATAGCTTGTGCAGGTGCTGACTGTCACCTCATTGCAGTTTCCCTCCAGCATGCCATCAACCGGGTTTCTGATTGGGCCACCACTCACGGGTTTAAATTTTCTAGTGGCAAAACTCATCAAATTACGTTCACTAGACGTTCAGTGGTCTCTGATCATCCATTGTACCTATACGGCTCACGTATTCCAGAACGTGATACAGTCAGGTTTCTCGGCCTCCTGTTTGACCGCAGATTGTCCTGGAAACCTCACATTCCTCTCTGAAGGCGACTTGTCATACCGGCTGAACCTCCTTAACCCTCGCACATCTTTCATGGGGGCTGATCGTAGAACTCTCTTTCGTCTACATTCGGCCCTAATTCTATCGAAACTCGATTATGGTGACCAGATATATTCGGCAGCCTCCTGCCACTCTTTCCAGCCTTAATCCCATCCATCACCGGATTACGCTTATGCCTTGGTGCTTTTCGTTCTTCCCCGGTTGAGAGCCTCTATGTAGAAGCGAACATTCCATCCTTGTCCGATCGTCGCGATGCACATTGCATTCGCTATTATGTTCGCTCTCATGACCTCCGCAATCCTTCCATGTATAGGATTGTCACAGATGTTAGTAGACGCCGTTATTTGTTCGTCGCCCCTGTTTACTTCTGTCCCTTTTCTTCGTCTGCATTCACTCTTGTCTTCCCTTCAGCTTCCGCCTTATATGTTCATGTGACTTCACCTTTCCTCTACCCCTTGGGAAGTTCCTGCTGTCCGTGTCTGTTCTATTCCTCTACCTTGCGCGAAAGCCCAACTGCCTACGGCGGCTTCTCGCTCTTTCTTTCTAGACCACTTCCGTTCTCATTCCCATGCCATCGCAGTATACACCGATGGTTCAAAGTCGTCTGATGGGTCGGATTCGCAGCGTGTTTCCGGACAGCGTTGTACGAGGGCATCTATTACCTCGGCTAGCATATTTACGGCTGAATTGTATGCCATTCTTGTGGCACTTATCCGTATTGCATCTATGCCTGAGTCACCATTTGTGGTCGTTTCAGACTCCCTTAGTGCTTTACAGGCTATCCGTAAAATTGATACACCTCACCCCCTAGTTCTTCGTATCCACCTTTGGTTACGCCGTATCTTTAGCAAGCATAAAGATATTGTTTTTTGTTGGGTCCCTGGTCATGTTGACGTACAGGGCAATGAACAGGCAGACACTTGCTGCGCTGTCAGCAGTACATGACCTTCCAGTTTCATATAGAGGTGTTCCTTTCACGGACTATTTTGCGGTCATTGCTACCCACCTTCGCACCCGTTGGCAACAACGCTGGTCTGACCTGCTGAATAACAAACTTCATTCTATTAAACCGGTTATAGGTTTCTGGCCTTCTTCTTGTCACCAATGTCGAGGTTGGGAGACTACTCTCTCCCCGTCTCCGCATCGGCCACACTCGTCTTACTCACGGGTATCTCATGGAGAGGCTCCCTGCCCTCTCTGTGAGCATTGTCAGGTTCCAGTGTCTGTTCGACATATCCTGTTGGACTGTCCACTCTATCAACGAGCACGCAGAATTTACCTCCAACGACGTCTTCGCTCTGCGGCCCTTTCTTTACCTTCCCTTCTTGCAGATGGACCCTCCTTTAATCCTGACTCTCTTGTTGACTTTTGACAGAAACTGACTTACTACACAAACTCCCGAAGATTATACCTCTAAACTCCCCCAGTCCCTTCTACCTTGATCTCTTGCTACCCTCTATCCCTGCACTATCCACCATCCTGCTGCACTCCATACCCTACTAATCATCCATCTCCCTCTTACAACCCATTCTCCCCGTCCTGCAATAATCTGCAGGGTGTATAACCCCTATGGTTTAGCGCTTCTTTTTGAATAAAAATAATAATCTGAAGTTTGGAGCCTTAACAGTGTAATGGGAGAGGAAAGCATCTACAGAGACAAAGCCAGGGGGAAGATTCATACAGGGGAAAAATTTTTTGTATAAGGGAGGATTCAACCAAGGCGACTGTTAAAGTTGGAAAAAAAGGTAGACAGTTTTAACAGAAGACCAATCAATAAGATGACTGTGATCTCTGACATGACAGAAAGAGCATTTAGTGTCGGGAAGCCTAACACTATTTTTGTGCTCCCAAGTCTGTCAGAAAAAGATCGGCCCGTTTCTCCAAAGTACTGAAAGAGGACAGGAGGAGCAAGAAATAAGTCTCCCGGAGAATCTATAGAGGGAGGGGGGTATGAACTAGATTAGTGCGAAGAGTGTTAGTCTGGTGAAAGGTAAGTTTGATGTCTAAGGAACAGAGAGAGTGTTTGAGATTAAAAGACCAGAGATGTAAGGAAGGCAGAGGACAGGGAGGTTCCCCCGGAGTAAAGGGGTTTTGGAGGAAAAATCCGTTTGGCATGAGAGAAATCAGAGTCTATGGGGGTGGGAAGGGTGGCCCAAAGGGGGAAAAAATTAGAAAAGTGGAAATTTCTGCTTCAAAGGGGCTGAGGATCACAAATGCGGAGAGCAGGAGGAAAAAAAGGGGATAAGAACACTTTTTTTTGACAGAGGAGGCATGATAAGAAAAGTAGTGAATGTACATGCCACTGTGCATAGGCTTGCGGTGGAAAAGGCAAAACCTGTAACTGAGCAGTGGACATGAACATCAAGGGAAAAGGGAAGAAAAGAATTAGATTCCAAATCAGCTTTAAACTTAAGGGAAAGGGGGGCAAGTTTGTTAAGAGCATCCAAGAAATGGTTGGAAGAGACTAGAGTCATGGGGGCCAAAGATGTCATCTACGTACATGGCGGAGCCAGAGTAAAGGGGCGTACTTTAAAAGTGGGAAAAAAACAGTCCCCAAATATTCCATGAAAAGATTAGAAAGAACAAGAGATAGAGGGGGCCCCATGGCGACACCAAAAAGGGTTTTAGAATAATATTTACCTTGAAAAGAAAAGGAAAATTTGAATCCACACAAATGCGGATAAGATCAAAAAAAGACATCAGTAGGTATAGGGAAGAAATAACCCTTCATTGGCCCCCTTTTCTCTGAGAAAATTAAGGACATCATCAGAGGGGGCATTAGTGAAAGAAATTTCCCCTCTTCATAATTCATTTTTTCCCCCCTTGGCTACCCTTCCCATTTCATAGACTCTGCTTTCTCTCGTGCCAAAACGGACTTTCTTTCTCCTAAACCCTCTACTCCTGGGAACTCTCCCCGTCCCCCTGCCTTTAACATTTCTGGTCTCTCTAATCTCAACAACTCTCTCCCTTCCTTAGACATTAAACTTACCTTTCGCCAGACTAACACTCTTCACACTAATCTAGTTCATACCTCCCCCCCCTCTATAGATACACTCCTTGCCTCTATGCCTGCCTGCGTTGAATTCTATCGTGTTTCTCACTTTCTTTAAGGGAAATTTACTAGGAACTTTCTTTGGGGCCATGGTTACTTATTTCACAGGTTTCACTTAATAAAAACCACCAAAAACAATGGATTATAAAGAAATGTTTGGATGAATGAGCGAAGCTGCCTCACTCCCCCAGAGACACAGCCGGGCGGGCCCGAAGGGGCCCGGGTGGGTTGACGCGTCCTCGGCTGAAAAAACGAAAAACTGCCAATAACAGGAAGCCAAAAAACCGGCCCATAACCGGGTTGGCCGATAAAGGAACGGCCGATAACCGGGGTCCACTGTAATGGTTCAAATACTAGTATTTTTTAACCCTTTGGGGTTTGGCCATACTAGTACGGCTTACGCCCCCAGGGTTTTTGTCTTACAAAAGTACCCCCAAATTCTAGCGCCCTCAAATAAAGGGTGAAAACAGGCTGGTAGGCCTAGATGTAAAGGGGAATGGGTCTGTGCGGTCAGTGTGCGAGAAAAAAAATCCTGCACCACACAGTGCATAATAAAGGAAAAAACTCTGACCGTTTTTTTGGGTTTTTAAAACAGCGACTTTCTGTCTTTTTTTGTATAGTATTTATGCTTGTATATTTTCTTTTTCTTGGCCCATTTGATAAAATGGATGATATATTACAGAAATAGAGATAATTTTGACCATTTTCCCCGATAAGTATTTTGAAACTGAGCGCAAAGTAGCAAAAATGTTAAATTTTGCCGATGTTCAGAGAAAAAATCACGCCGTGCGTCAATACATATCAACGGGGATTTAATTTCTTGCACAAGTGCATTTTATATTATTTATACCATTTTACAATGATGCAGTTGTATACATAACAGTAAATCTTCTATTTTTTTTGAGAATAAAAATTCAAAATGGAAAGCAAAAGTAATGTAAAAGGGGGCTGGAGACATGATTAATGAACAGATAAAATGTTATTTGGGGGTCCGAAATGTTTTTTGTCTCATTTAGGTCAAACTTACTTGCATGTACAAGCATATATATACACATCCCTCTGGGTTTCTTCCCTTTTTTTTACTAGTTCTACTTTATTTCCTCTTATCTCCATGGGGGGAAAAGAAACAGAATTCTTCCTCCATAAGCCATGCGTGTCGTAAAAAGGGGACTAACATGCCAGGAGCAAGGGGGTATTAACCCCTTCTCCTCTTCTCCTATATACCCCAATTGTACAAAAACTGAAGCAATTTTCTGATAAAAATAATGTAAATCCAAAATTTAAACCATTCCAAACACCCAAAAATATTAACAAAAAATACATTTTATAGAGAATAACTATAGTTTTCATACAGAAAACAATGAGGGAAAAAAGTATAAATTACTAATGAAATGGATAAATGAACATTTAACATCACTTTTATCTTCATTGAAGACTTGTTGGCGTATGGAAGGCGGTGGGGGAGGAGAGGGAGGAAAGAGGTTATTGTTTGGAAAAAATCCCCTCCATAAGGTCTTTGGTATCAAGGCCCTATCCAGGGTACTTTCCTTCTTTTTTTCTTTTAAATGGCACTAGGACCAACTTGAGAGTCACTGGACCCCTGTCGTACAAAAAAAATCTGTCCCGAGAGGTCCGTTTCTGGCATCTCTAAAATTTGCCAAAATGGGACAAGGCATTGTCGTTAACATGTTGCAGAAACGGCTTTCAACAGCTTTGTTAGGGTGATTTTCTCCACAAAACTTTGCAACTCATTCCCTTGCACACATGTCCTTAATCACTGAAGGGCACATTCTCCCCCCACTCTTCCTCCTCCCCCTGAAGCAATTTCCTCAAAACTGCAGGTTTCACCCGGGTTTGGGGGCGTAAGTGAGATAAGATGTTTTTTTAACGGTGCTTTTGAAAATGGGGGTTGTGTCTGCAGTTCTAGAGTTTTCAGGCAGGGAGTTCCAGATTTTAGGCCCCTTTTTTGCCCTTAAATTTTTGTATAGATTTTTGTGGACAGGGGGAAAGTCAAAAAGATGTTTATGTCTGGTATTATGTCTATGGGTCCTGTCACAACTGTCAAGAAAGTGTTTTAGCTCAGGGTTAAAGTTGGAATTAATGGTTCTATAAATGTAGATAGCAGAGTAGTAAGTA